>JAUZST010066776.1:0-22359 GCA_034779995.1 Parotocinclus haroldoi | reverse complement strand
CATTTATATACAGTTGGTATGGAAAGTATTCACACCCCTTTACATTTTTCACTCTTTGTCTCATTGCAGTCAATTTATTAAAAAAAGAGAAACTGAAATATCACATGGTCATAAGTATTCAGACCCTTTGCTGTCACAATCATATTTAACTCACAAGCTGTCCACTTATTCTTATCCTTCTTGAGATGATTCTACTCCTCCGTTGGGAGTCCAGCTGTGTTTAATTGTACTGAACTTAATTGAACTTAATTAGAAAAAGCACACACCTGTCCATATAAGAGCTCACAGTGCATGTCAATGCAAATGAGAATCATGAGGTCGAATAAACCTCCCAATTGTGGTAAGGCACAAATCTGGCCAAGGTTACAAAAAAAAACTGCAGCACTCTAGGTTCCTAAGAGCACAGTGGCCTCCATAGTCCTTAAAAGGATGAAGTTTGGGACGACCAGAACTCTTCCTAGACCTGGCCATCCAGCCAAACTGAGCAATCGTGGGAGAAGAGCTTTGGTGAGAGAGGTAAAGAAGAACCCAAAGATCACTGTGACAGAGCTCTATTATGGAGATGGAGAGCTGCAGTGATAGTTGGCTTTGTGGAACTTTCTTCCATCAGTCAGGGCTTTATGACCGAGTGGCCCCACGGAGCTGAAGGTCTGCATAGAATTTGCCAAAAAACACACATAAGACTGAGAAATAAGATTCTCTGGTCTGATGAGAAGAAGATTGAACTTTTTGGCGTTAATTCTAAGCGGTATGTGTGAAAAAAACCAGGCTCATCACCTGCCCTATACAATCCCAACAGTGAAACATGGTGGAGTCAGCATCACGCTATAGGAGTGTTTTTCAGCTGCAGGGACAGGATTACTGGTTGCAATTAAAGGAAAGATGAATGTGGCCAAGTACTGACATATCCTAGAAGAAAAGCTCTTCTAGAATGCTCAGGACCTCAGACTGGGCCGAAGGTTCACCTTCCAAAAAGACAATGACTCTAAGCACACAACTAAAATAACAAAGGAGTGGCTTCGGAACAACTCTGTGACCATTCTTGACTGGCCAAGCCAGAGCCCTGACCTAAACTCAATTAAGAATCTCTGGCGAGACCTGAAAATGTCCATATACCAACATTCACCATCTAACCTGATGGAACTGCAGAGGATCCGCAAGGAAGAATGGCAGAGAATCGCCAAACCAAGGTGTAAAAAACATCATTCCCAAGAAGACTCATGGCTGTGCTCGCTCAAAATGGTGCTTCTACTAAATACTGAGCAAAGCGTCTGAATACTTATGACCATGTGGTATTTGTTTTTCTTTTTTAATAAATTTGCAAAAAAATTCAACATCTTTTTTTCTGTCGGAATGGAATGCTGAGTGTACATTAAAGAGAAATAAAATCAACTTTCATTTTGACTTTAGCAAATGGCTGCCATAAAACAGTGAAAAAAGGGGTCTGAATACTTTCCGTACCCACTGTTTATGTATTTATGTACTCTACATATTTCTCAATTTAAAATTACACAATAAATGTATTTCTACACAACTTTCACTATTTACCTTTTCTGATTCACCATTCACCATGTCATGTATGAGAAAGAATGTTTTTTATTTTTTAATTAAAGCTTTCAATTTTTTAAAATTGTATTAACTAAATGTAAAGCTGAGCTTCCAACAGGGCCGACTTAAAAACATTTGTGGCTGTACATTATTCAGTAGTTGTGTCACAGGTAATGAGTAAGAAAAAAAGCTGGTTCTAAATGAAATGAATGAATGAATCTACCTAAACATCTCCAACTCAAGCTTTATCCACTATTGAGAATATTATGGACTGTAGATGAAAATCCCTAAATTCCTTGCAATTGCACGTTGCAGGGACGCTTCCTTTCACTTACACTCACCTGTTTCCAATTAACCTGTTCACCTGTGGAATATAACAAACGTGGTTTTTTTTTTTAATTCCTCAACTTTCCCAGTCTTTTCTTACCAATCCTAACTTGTTTGCAAGGTGCTTTAAGTGTCAAATTCAAACAAAAAAACCCTAAAACA
This sequence comes from Parotocinclus haroldoi, assembly GCA_034779995.1. Lineage (NCBI taxonomy): Eukaryota > Metazoa > Chordata > Actinopteri > Siluriformes > Loricariidae > Parotocinclus > Parotocinclus haroldoi. Next base: position 20,322 of record JAUZST010066776.1, on the reverse strand, counting down.
ATAAAGCTTAACAGCGTATTCTGTTTTTATGCAAATGAGGACTAATCATCGAGAAGTAAGCTGTGAAAAGCATGTTGGACCAGTCTTGTTTTTCCACTCAGTCTTGTTTCTAGAATGATACTGACTATATACAGATGTTCAATAGGGCATTTTACCTGCAGTAGTATGGCTGATACAATCCAGCAGATGCCATTCTAGCAGTATCTGGAACTCATTGCTCATAAAAAATAAAAAAAAGTTTGGCACCAAAAAAGAAGAAAAAAGGACTGACCATGGATTTCTATAAGCAGCTTGTGAGGGATAACGAGGACATCTGTAAAGAGGCAGAACCATCAGGAGGAGTAAGAGAGCAGACAGCTGGTGCTTTGTCATGCATACAACGTGTGTGCATGAACAAAAACAGAAGCAAAAGAATCAGTGGCATGTTTTTTTTAATTTATTGAGACTACCAGTTTGAATGCAGACTGCACAGAGTAAACGGAAACTATGTCTCCTATAAAGAAATACAAATGATGTATTTTAACTAGATATGCTTGGTGAGACAATGATCATCCATGCACGTCGCTAAGATCAGGGTGTACAATACAAGCTGCCCTAAGACAAAACAGTACTGTAGAACGTCTCCTTCAGCAGCACTCTAAGGTGTTAAAACACAGAACAGTAGTCAGAATCCTAAAAAATGGGTACATGTCATGAGTTTTCAGCATACTGTGTTTGCAAACAGGAGAAAAGTTCTTAAAGGCACATTTTCACTGGATTTCTGCAAACAGATCATCCACATGCACTTGCGTTTCTGAACACCCATACAGCACCATTCACAGTCAATGAATAGAGTTTGAAAGTTCATATTCAACTTGCATTTCAGCCAGGATGGAAGATGGTCACACTTATTTTGGAAGAGGGAAAGCGTGCAAAGTTGAACAATGGGAAAACAACAAGAGACAGCATGAAGACAGAGACAAAAAAAAACCCCAAAACGCTATTATAATCCAAAGAGCAGTCACTGCTATCAAACTACAATTCAATAAAATAATCAAACTAGGGAAAAAGGCACATGTACAGCAGCCGGTCTGGTGTGTGTGTGTGTGTGTGCGCGTCCTTCAGTCTGTGGTCTTCGTGTTCGCTACCCTAACAGCGTTGGGTATTTGTGCAATAGTAGCTGGCAGCTCGTTAACGGTCTGTAGCAGTGACGAGCTCAAACCACTGCCTCAGGGCATCACTTAGCGTCTCAGGTAGGGCGTTGACGTCACGCAGGATCACATAGAATGGGAACGGAAACTCGTCCATGTAGGAGCGGATCTCAGGTAGCTCGCCAGGCCCCTTAAAGATGGGAACTTTGATATCCAATATGGAATCCTGGCACAAAGAGATATGATAATGTTCAATACCCAATAGTGAAACACCTTTTATACACAAAAAAAACAATAATAATAGAACTAATGTTCAAATACATACCAAGTACAAAAAAAGTCAAAATCTCAAAGGAGTCACGCCAAGCAAAAGTCCAAAGGAATAAATAATATTAACACTAACTTTTGGAAGCCAGGCTCGTCCTACTGACACTGATACTTTTTTATTTGTTTGTGTTCATACCAAATTCTAATTCTAAAACACAAACAAGTGTTGTAACTAAAGTACGTGCACACAGCAGGCAAAAGGGGCCAAAACAGATTTTCTGAAATCTGCATCAGTTCACCCGCTCACCCCGTGGTAAACAATCACATGGAGATAGCAGTAACAGGCAGTTCTTTAATGCTCATTCTATTTCAGCACTAGCCATTTCTTTGATTTGTGTCCTTGGTTTTTTCTTTTTACACTGCAGCCACGCTCCAGTTCGGCAATTAATTTTCAGAAATATTTTCAAACAGAGTGATTAGGATTATGCCCTTTCTAATTTTGCTACATTACCCACATTTTTGAGGTCTGCTACTTATTTGCACTAAGAACACAGCACTAGATATGAAAAAATAAAGAAAAAAAAAACACAGAACAGACCATCTTTGAGCAAGGGCTACTGTGAATCTAAAGAACTGAATCACTGTGTATTGAATCGTGCAGCTCGGCTGCTCAAAGTTTCAGTAGAGTACTGCGTGAACGACAAGAACGGAGGCAATTTTTTAGTCAAAATACGGCGACGGCTGAATGTGACGAGGTACAACTGTATCTAGTTTTCTGGATTTCAAGATTGGTGTATTCTGTATACATGACCACTGAATAAGTACATGTAAGCACACTTATGTAAAGTAATGATGATGTTTTACAGGGTTCTCTGTTTATTCAGTTTGTCTCTGGTACTGTAGAAGAAATAAATAAACAAATAACAGTGTCAATCTAAACACAGAATTAGTGCCTACTCTGGAATTGGGGTTGTCCAGGACTACAAATATGACGAAGACTTTGGCACCACGAGCAGCTTGAACGGCTGCTGCCACTTTCTCCTTTCCTTCTAGAAACAAGCCCCTTCCATCTGACACAATCAGCAACAGCTGAGCTGTCTCTGCGCAGGAAAACAAAGAGAGACGAAGAATTTAAGCAGGAATACACACTAGCAGCAGCCTGAAAAGAGCTGGACTTCAGGCTCAACATCTCTACCTGGATTTCCTGAGCCGGGATTGTGCTGCCTTGCCGCCACAAACATGTTGGCTGAAGTCTCCAAAAACTAAAAGGGAAATGATTAATTGACTTTTATAATAGTGTGCACACTAAATAATTATAAAAGAGCAGTGGAATGACAGCCTTATTAATTTCAGGCAAAACTGAGATTTAGCACAATAAAGCTGATTCATGGTTTAACAGTTGGACAGCACTAGTATACTATATAATTATTCTTAAAATAAGAAGCCGTGATAAAAAAAGGCAGATTTTTACCTGGGCTATTCTGGTCTTTTTCTGCTGAAATTGGCAGAGCCGCAGTATTCTGGCTCCTGACTGTTCGTTAAACTGCTGCTGGAAAGGGTGGAGCAGCTGGACGCTCTCTCCAAAGCTGCAAGTCAGAAAAACAAACACGTTGGCATGATGATTTTCCACAACTGTGAAATATATATTTATGCAGTTATCACTTTATTCATGTGCTCATGCAAACTCTATACAATTTTTCAGACCACATTCATTTTTAGAAATTAGAACAGAAATAGAAATTTCTGTTAGAATAGAAATAGAATTCATTTGAGAAATCAGTTTTCTCAGTGTGCACATCGTTCGGCAAGGGGCTAGTTGCCACATCCACATATTTTAAATGACTAGGGTGTAGTTGGCCACAGATATTGTTAGTACCTGTATACGGGTCTTTGGGGCTTGTTTCTAAAGTAAAGTATCTTATTTTGTCTTGGTAAAGTTAAAAGGACACATTGCCTTTCTTTTCATGAAATTCAGAAAAACTTAGTATTTAGTATGTTCCCCATTTGCTGTAATGACAGTGTGTACTTGAGCTGGCTTGGACACTAATCTAATGTGATAATTTACGTTATCCAAGCATCCCCTCACAATATCCCAATAAGCATCTTGTGAAGGTAACTTAACGCTTGGATTTTTTTTGTTTTTACGGTTCCATAAATGCTCAGTGAGGTTTTAGGTCAGGTGACTGTGGAGGAAAGTCCATTAGCGTGTTGGAGCTTTGAGGTTTGTTTAAGGTGAGACTTCTGCAGTATGAAAAGTCTATGACTTTTGGACCCCACTGTATGTCTGGACATGTCTATATCTTACCTACTGTACACACAAGTCACCTTTTAATTAGATATGGATCATAAAATTGCAGATTTCTGTGAATGCATTTTACTCCTCCTATGTATTGTTCAATTAAGTTAACTGACCTGCAGACTGCAACTTGTCCCACTTCCAGCAGGGTGAGAGCATTCACAATCACAGAGACTGACTCGAACGCCAACTATAGTTTGCACAGGCAGGTTAAAAAGAACAGACAAGTTATAATTCTGAAGAACTGTTAAATCACATGGTTAAAGACATGTTAATTCAATAATAAACAAAACCTGGAATGGTTACAAAAAAAAAGCATGGAATTGCCCCTAAAATCCATGGATTGCCATTACAAAATGCTTCTGTTGTATGTACACTGCACCTGTTTGGAGTGGTTGTCCACCATGCTAGAGGAGTCGTCCACAGCAATGCAGATCTGATAGTCTCTCTTGCTGGGTTTCGTCCTTCTCAGCCAGATCTTGTCCTTCCGAAACTGACTGGCGATATAGGGAATGACTTTGCGCATGTTCAGCCGTTTACCTGTGCGGTAGTCGCCCCTGATTACGAAACAAAGTAAGCACATAAAAAAACAAATAAAGACAATGCAATATTAAAAGTGATATGAAGAGATGCAACGATGCTAAAACTTAAAAGGTACCATTATGCATTTGAAATGCAGGATGTTTAAAGGCTCAGTGAGCTTGTTTGTTTACTCTGATTTTCAAATTAAGTTACAAGAAGACATTTTAGTTGCTATAGTATTGTTTATTATTGCTTGCAGACTAAATGTAAATTGTAGTAAATTTTTTTATACAAGAAAAGTACACATTCTGAATTTATTTTCTTCAGAAAGAAAAACAGCAATGTTTCCTTTGGGGAAACTACAACAGAGCATTTTACATTTCTTTTTTAACTTTTTTCTAGTAATTTCCTTCAATCGCAGAAAACGAAACCTTTTTTGTTTAAGAACTTATTTGGGAAAATGTGCATTGTTTTACTCTGTCCACACTTGAGAAATTATAAAAAAGAAGAAAGAAAGTGATCTAGGTATCTTGATTTAAAAACTGAATTTGACTATCGTTACATTTCAACGATGTCAACGATTAGACCAAAAGCATTAGAACAGGTATTTCAGGCAGAAGAGAAAAAAGACTGACTTAAGTTTGGCAGCTTGTGTGGGTTCCAGGATGAGCCGGAGCTGCTCACAAAGCTGCTGTGAAAGTGGAGAGGTGAGCATGTGGTACTGCTGCCACATCGCTGCTGCTGCACTCTCCTACAAGACACACGTTTGTATTACTGCGCTTATGAGGAGCTTTCACTTTAGGATTATGTCTTACATGGAATAACCTGATACTTTATATATTTGAGATAACCAGTGCTTTTCCACGAAAGCCGTGTGACACAGTACCTCTTCATGAGATCCTGGAGTCTGCTTCTGCCAGGCTTCCAACTGGAGCTCCAACTCTCTCCTTAGAAGCTCGGGATCTTTCATCTCCATCTAAGATAGACAGAGGGACGCAGACAGAGGGACGCAGACAGAGGGACGCAGACAGAGGGACGCAGACAGAGGGACGCAGACAGAGACAGAGGGACAGACAGAGACAGAGGGACAGACAGAGACAGAGGGACAGACAGAGACAGAGGGACAGACAGAGACAGTTAGTTCAGTAACACGTCAATTACAGGTTGATGCCATTTTTCTTTACTATGCAGCTTTTATACCTTGAGGTTTTCAGTCAGTAGTTCAGGTACGGTGTGGATCGTGGACTCCGTACTCCTCTGCTTCATCTGCTCCTCATCACAGCTTATCTCCATCTCAGGCTTATCCTCTTCCTCTGCAGGCTTCTGCTGAGAGTCAAATTCTCCACTTTCCAAACCTTGGGTAATTAAATAATCAAAGATGAACATAACTAAAAGAGCTATAGTCTAATCATTTGGTCTAATCATTGACATCACGAGAAAAATGCTCGCCCAAACTTAAACCATCCCCCCAGCTGAAAACAGTACAGCAATTTACCATACCACATAACAATACAATTTACAATTACCAGAGCAAACTGATTAAGAAATCCCTCACAAAGTTAAACCCTTTTATCCAAATGTAAGGTATAATATATATTTCTAGACACAAGTCAATGCCAAATAAGAGTAATCAATTAATCTAATGTGCATGTCTTTGGACTATGGGAGTACCCGGAGTAAACCCACACAGACACAGGGAGGACATGCAGGCTCCACACAAAGGACCCAGGTCGCTCCACCCCGGGACTGAACCCAGGACCTTCTTGATGTGAGGCAGCGGTGCTAGCCACCGAACCCCCGTACTGCCCCTGAAGGCTTGTAAAAGGCTATTAAATTTAAAAGTAATGCATTTAAATGTAATTACAGAGTTTCTAAGGTTAAATTCTTTTCCCTCAAACATCAGTGAAACATCATTTGACCATAAGAGCATAACCCTGTACATCCTACCTCTTTGAGAGGCTTTGGAGCTGTCCATCTTTTCTGGCTTTAGCTCCGGAGCCTCCACTGCCTGCAGCTCTTTCTCTTCCTCCACATCCATGGACACCTCGTCTTCCTCATCCTGGTTATCTTCTTGCTTCATTGAAGCAGACCTCTGCTGCTCTGCACTCGCTGCATCTGAAAAGATAAATACATGACGTAGTGGCCAGAAAGTTTCTATCATGTACTGGGTTGGGATTGATGCGAGACAGAACTGAGCAAGTGAACAGATTCACGTGTGTGTGTGTGTGTGTTTGTGTGTGGCTCACCATACGTCTGCATGTCGTACTTCTCCTCCCCCTGCCTGATGTGTTCATAAATGTCAGACTCTCGTGTGGTGTCCTGAGGAGTGCTCTCCTGTTCTCGTCGCTCCGCGCTCTCCACCGTTCGTAAACGTTTATGCACACGCTCGCTGGCATCGCCCAAAGAGCGCTCGTTATCAGCCCGGCCTGGCTTCCGCTTGAAACTCTGGGTTTGTTTCTGTCTCTGCCTTTGAGAGTTCATCCTGGCCATCAGAGTGGAGTCGTGTCCCTCAGCCTGACTTGCATCGGCTGCCCCGCTGCTGTGTTCCTGAGGGTGACACAAAGCCAAACACGCAAAGCTATAGATGTCAGAACAAGTGTGTTTGATCAAGGCAAAGTCAGGATGATACAGGTCATGCCTTGCAAATACTAATAATTTTACAAGCAGCACCGGTTTGTCAAGCAACCAACAAAACCATCGTAAGTTGGACGTACAGTAAATCGTGAAGTTTAATATATACACTGCTCATAAAAATTAGGGGCAATATTTCATTTTGGGGTATCCCCTAAACTTTGTGAGCAATATACGTCATAGCAATATGCTTTAATAAGCTTTAAACACTATTGTTATAGTATTAAACGACAGTTGGGCAAAATCATTAAGATCAAACTTTTTTTTTTTTTAAATGTCATGTAATTTATCAAATAATGCATTGCAAGTAAAAAACAAAAAGGTTATTATAATAACCATTACTAACTCCATATCCTACCTGCCACATTACTCCCTGCTCCCTATGTCACTTACTCATAACTTCCTCATTGAAGTATTGTACTTCATATTCACAAAAACTGAATTCTACACACGGTTTCGGCTAAATATGTTTATGTCCATCATTCCCATTTAAAGTAAAAAAAAAAATAAACAAAAAAAAAAAACCAACACAAACTGGACCCTGGTAAAATGGGGAGCACTTGTGTAATGGAACCACAGGGATAGGTTTATGCCATGTCTGAAGCGGTGTACCTCTTTGGCCTGGTCTCTTTCTGAAGCAGTTCCTGCCAGCTCCACTGCTGTGTCACTCTGAACGTTCTCCTCTCCAGTCTGCCCATCCGTTGTATGCTCCTTCCTCTCTGCAGACTCCACCTGGGTGTCATCCTCATTCTCCTCATCTTTTTCCTCATCCTGATTAGAACCGTGTTAAACAAACATGTACGTTTCTCGCAATAAGATCAGATATCTTGGTCTTAACCGACATCTTGAACAAAACCCTAGCTGAAACAGAAACCACAGAGCGATCGTTTCTTTTCTTTATTTGCGTTTCGCTCTGTGTTTATTCAGATGACATATGAAACAGGTTTTCAGTATTAAATCTTTCAAGTTTGATCAAAGATCTGCAGATAAGCGTTACTGTACTGTACTGTATAGCGGTACTAAATGTTTGCACGTTGTCTTTTCATGAATATGATATTGTTTCTAATAAAACACTACGTGCAAAGTCGCTATACTATTACGTGGCTACGGTAATTGCCTCGTCAATGTCCATTTCGGTCACTATCCTGCTTCACAGAATGTACTATAGATGTTAAACAGTGCATTATGTCTGATGCATAATTATTAGATATCTGGATAATGAATCCTGAGTTAATGGGATCCTATTCGATTATTCTCTGTGGAGAAATCCATACGTGGTTCCTAACTCCTAACCGCAGCACCCTAAATATGACAGTGTAATATAGTGATGCAGCAGACCTTCTGAATGGTCCTCCTGCCTGCCTTATAGGAATGTTCTTTTTGCCTCACAGCTGCCTCTTCTAGCACCAAAGACGATTGTATGAGGTAATCAACAACGGCCTCATAATTAATTCCAGAATAAAACACAAATGAGGGGAGTAGGTACAGGTAATAAGCCATTAATGTAATCTGGGGTTACAATGCATATAGTAGTATCATTCATAATTCAGATGATTTGTCAGCTTTATATAGGATATAGAATGTGACCCGATCAGTTGCTCCCATGTGATTGAACATGAACGGAAAGTGGTGGAACTCAGTGTTTGTCATGGCCAGAGACAATATCAGAACAAACCTTTGGTTTCTCGCCTTGATCAGCAGCAGGCATGACCTTGTCCTTCTCGCTTCCCTCTTCATGTCCTGACTCTGGCTCATTTTCATCCTTTTCATCATCATTTTCTTCTCTCTCATCTGTTTCTTGGTCTTTGTCCCCCTCAGTTTGTTCTCCTCCTGCCTCACTTTCTGCTTTCTCTTCTTCTCCGGCTTCATCTCCTTGATTGTCCAGCTGATCGTCTGCCATTGCTTCTCCTCTCTCCTCTTCCTTGTCTTCTTCCCTAGCCTCCTCCACCTCCATAGATTTGTCCTCGATGTCATACGGGTTCTCACCTAGAGTAGGGAAAATGGTACACAATAAACCATTGCCCATAGACTCGCATTACAATGTAGAAGGAAACAAAAAAAAACAACACAAAAGCATCATTCTACTGACCCTCTCCATCACCCTCCTCCTCTTCTCCTCCATGTTCTTCCTGGTCCAAGTTGAGTTCCTCTGGCAGATCCATAGCCTCTGGTTCAGCCTTCTGCTCCTGTTTATCATGGTAAGGGTCTACTTCGTTCTCATCAAACTCACGCTAAACAGAGAACAACAGGCTCATTACTGAAGATAAACACACGAGTGCCACACACGATACACCAATCATTCAAACAGAGTCAGTGTGTTTACGTACAAATAACAATAAAAGGGCACCAGAGAAACAAAGAGATCACGGGCTAAATATACTGTAGTCTTGCTTGACTGTGGATAACGGCCTTACAATGATTTACCCTCCATGGCTATTCTGAAGGATCTAGCTATACCTGATGATAATGAGATGATTAGTGTACATCCAAACATAACCAGTATCAGATTACATCACTGAACTACAAACGCACACAAATATTACGTTTTCCATTAAACTTCAGTACAGAAAATCAGAAAACAGGAGGATCACCCTAACAGAATGGTAACGGACCTCATCTGCTTGTTCATGTATTTTTTCCCGCTCCTTTTCATTATCCATTGGATGGTCGTCGTCCTGGTTTTTCTTGTCTTTATTCGAGTCACCAGCTTCTGTGTTGTCTTCTTTGGCAACTAATTCTGATTCTCCCTGCAAAGTCATAATTGGTAAAAAAAAAAACCAAAAAAACAAATCAGTACTGAACAGCCCAATCATTTTACTATATATAATGCAGGTATTTGTCACATACTATCAATGAGACGTTCTTTGAAACTGCATGTTATCTGATCTTGAGGTTGTATGAACACCATATTACACAGGCCATATTAAATGTACTGGTTTTTTAAAGTGTGATGAAAAGAATGCACATTTTCCTGAATGAGTTATTAAACAAAAAACAACTTGCTCTCATGCAATTCAAATAAATTACTAGAACAAAGGTTTGAAATTGTAACTAAAATATGCACGCTGGCTCAGCTCTCTGCACGCTGGCCCACCCCACTACACTCGACTCCTTTTTACCAATCCGAACCGAGGCTTAAAAAAAATAAAATAAAATAAAATAATACAGGTCATAACCTCATTATATAATGAATATATACACATATGTATGTTATATGGTGCATAACTGTAGTACCCTAACAATACATTTAATCAATAACAACAGTCAGAAATATTACCTGATCCATTCCTGGCCCACACTCATCCTCCTTGTCACTATCCATGTCATCATCATCATCATCATCATCATCATCATCACCCCACATCCTTTCATCCAGGGTGTCAGATGGTCCGTCTCCCAGGTCTCCCATCTTCTTGTCCAGCTCTTCATCCGCCTCTTTATCAGAGTCCTCCTCTTCCTCTCCCTCTCCTGGATGTAAATAAAAACAAAACTCTTTAAGAGACCCATTCTCATCTTTAACTGAACAGTTTGGCAGAAAAAAAAAATACTTATTACCCCCACATGAAGCCAATCTATCAAAATATTTATTCTTAGATGTTACCCACTGGAATTCAGAGGTAAATGTAGGCCTTTAAAAAAAACACCTTTATTTGCACCTGTAAATATACAGTAGCCTACCAGATTACTATAACAGCACTGGTAATTTCTAAACTCTTTACACCAACCCACACAATTGTCAATGCTTCTTTTTCAAGACAGCAACTATGTGCTTTGATCGACTGATGTTCTAATAACTAACTAATTACAAGTAGTGTTTCACATTCTTTTGGCAAAGCTGCAGCAGCATCCTGTTTTACCCCCGTCCAGAACCCGTCTGCCCCAGAACTGACTGCCAATCACACCCAGTCCTTTTGGCACGTACTACATAAAACATGTTGCATACGACTAATACTTTTGAGTCCATTACAAAAGTAGAGAAGCAAACTATTTTAGCCTTTAGCTATTTTAGCCATGTCTTAATACATTCTAGATGATTGGGTATTACTTTGTTTCAGACCAGTAACTCTGTTTCCTATCCATTAACCATAATTTACTGTTCACTTTTCAGCTGTTTACATCACTCACCCGGCTCTCGCTTATCGCCGTCATGCATCTTCCCATCAAAGTCCTCAGACATCTCAATGGCATTGTCTTCTTCTTTAATGTCACTCTGGTCCGGATCCTTCTCTGTCTTTTCCTGTCCTTCCTGAAATGTGTCCTCAACCTGCAACAAAGCCAAATACACACAGTGCATTGACGTGTGTTCTTTCTTCAAAATAATTGTTATTGCATAATGAGACATAGGACTATCGATTAAAATGACCAGATCACTATGGTGATAATGCCACAACTACATCTAATGAGCGACTGTGCTGTTATTCAGATTTTATTATTGGTCTTGAGGAATAATACGTTTCAAATAGATGATCTTCACAGCGAAGCTGATACGAGGTTCATTTGTTTTACTACGCTTCTGCTTCTTTCCTATTAATACCACAGCAGAACGCATTTTGCTCCGGAGAAGTGCTAGCATTAGTGGTCCTTTTTAGTGATTGAATTGTTCTATAGCCCCAATCACTTGTGTTTGCAGGTTTGGTGAGCAAAGAAAAAAGGAGAACTTGTATGGTAACTTTTTATGTAATTTGTGAATGCAAAGCATCTTACTCAGTCAACAACCAAAGTATACTCACAAAAAAAAACCCAGGTATGCCCATGCTCAGACAGCATATAATTGCACATATCTGTTATTATCCCTATTAAGCTAATTAAGTTATACTTTATTCATATATGAGACATTAGCTGAAAAGTGAGTTGTAATGAAAGATAACAGCACAGACTCTGGTGCAGAAGGTGTAAATATGCTTAAAGTAGAGTCATGAGCAAGGTTGATGATGGGACGAGGTAACACCATTATTGTATGTGTACAGTATCTTGGGTATACAGTAAATACTGCTACATTACTATATAATACGTGATACAGGTAAGCCTGTTTAATGTTTGTGTTCGATTAAATTTGCTCTCCAGAAAACCTGTGTTTAAATATATAAATATATCAAACCTAGCCATATATACTCAAGTTTAGCATAATCAATTAACATAATGCCTTGGATACCTCTTAGGACTTTGGGAGGAAACCCACATGGACACGAGGAGGACATGCAGACTCCACACAGAAAAGACTCCAATTGTTCTACACTGGGATCGAACCCAGGACCCTCTTACTGTGAGGCGACAGAGCCGCCAAACTGTTTAATGTCCACACAATGACTGGACTGTTACTATGAAAGTTCGACTATTTTTTTCCCCAGTGTCTTAAGTTAAACAGCATTAATTAAAAAAACATTACAAAAATGTTTAGTGCAGTACTGTATTAAACAGTAATCCCTCTTATTGTATCTTTTCTAAAACTTTTCTAAAAAAAGAAAGTTGATTTTTATATGCATTTCATGACTGCAATTCTCTTTTCTGTCAGTAGGTGTCACACGAGTTTGCTCATACAACTTCCCTGTCATACAGATGTAAATTAGATGTATATAAGACAGCTCTTTATTCCCTATTAGAAGTCTAATAAGAATAAGAAGACGTCAGCCGTTAGAGCAACGGACCTCGATCAAGCAAATCTTCTTGATCTTCTTGATCAGAATTCCGTGTTATGTTAACATACCTGCACTACAAACTGTGATCGTCATTTAAAAAGGACTGATCAAGCAGCCAAACGGGGCCTTACCTGATCTTCATTCTCGATCTTGTCGCTGACATCTTTGACGCCCTCTCCCTCTCCGATCCCGCCTCCCTCGTAGTCATGGAACTCAGTCGCTCCCTCCCCATCCCCTCCCCCCATCAGCTCCTGTGGTAAACAAAATCCCTACATGTGCAGAGAAAAATAAACAAGACATGAGATTACTGGGTATATATAGATCATTCTCTTACTAATGCTGATTATTTGTTAAAGCTGCGTCATAATCACGTAAAACTGAAATGCTAGACCTGCCAGTGAAGGACGTGCTACAGTGCAAACCACAAAACAAATGACTTCCCTTCAAAACTCCCTGCTAACACATCTCCGTCCCCTGAAACTCAACAGTTGTGTAAATACCATGCCAAGCCCCATAATAATTAGTCACAATTAGTCGATTTCAAAACATAAATCTTTCGAAAGAGACCATTGTAACCAAATCCAAAAATGTCACAAGCACAGAGCAGTATTATCACACAATTGTGTGTAAAAAAAGGGAAAGGAAAAAAGAAGGGTTAGAGATAACAGATACATGTGTGTCAGAGAAAATGCATGTGACTCGCAGCACCCGTAGCATCATGAAAAGAGGTACCTTTTGGGCAAGGTCAGTGAAGACGCTGGCAAGGACAGACAGCAGTTTGGCTGTGCTGCGGTGAGTTCCCATACACACAGCCACATACCAGCGAACCAGCTCAGAGTACACACACAGCATGGGCTCCAGACGAACCACATCCCTGCAAGCCTCCCTTATTTCCTGTACACATACAAACATACACACGATAAGCATCGTTCCATTTACTGAGAAATCCAGAGCATAGGGACCACAGCTTAAACATGTACTAGAAGGACAAAGTGACTGGAGCACACCACATTCAGGCCATTAATCCCACTGGCACAGGTGTATAAAATCGAACAAAAATACGTTGATGAGAATTAAATGCATCACCCTAAAGAGCGTAGATTTCAGCCAGAAAATTAAAGCAAAACATTTTTTAAAACATGCAAGAGCCCATTCCGTTTATCCAAACCTCCACTGCAGCACCACAAAACGGTCCTCAGTAGTTTGTGTATCCTCCAAGTGCTTGTAGGACGATGCTGGGGCATGAAATGAGACGATGGAGGGTGTCCTGGGGTCACTGAGCTCCTCGATAGTCTGAATTGCAACCTGGCAGCATCGGATGAACATTTCGTCTTGTCGAAACATGTTACTCTGCCACCACCAACCTGGTCATGTTGCACGATGCTGCAGGAGGCACAATGTTCTCCATGGTGTCTCCAGACCATGTCTCGTCCGTCATGCTCAGGTGAAACCTGCTCTCATCTGTGGAAAGCACACGGCCTGTGGTGGATCAATTATAGTGTTCTATGACAAATGGCAGGACATCAGGCCCCCCGGCCATCCTCATGAAGCTTGTTTCTGATTGCTTGGTCACACCAGTGGTCTGCTGGAGGTCATTTTGTAGGGGATCTGGCGGTGCTAATCCTGCTCGTCCTTGCATAAAGGAGCAGATGACACGTGGCAGTCTTGCTGTGGGGTTAAGGACTTCTACGGCATTTTCCCGTTCTCTTAGCGTAACACATACACACTGGACCGGGTTTTACCAACGGGAAGGTGGTCATGCAGCATATCAAAGAGGACCAGAACTGCCTCAGAAATGCATTTCCCCAGTCATTTGTGATTTGCAATATCCCTTGTGGTTCAAAAATGATTAACTTTTCTTCGTCACAGGTAACTGTAGACCCAACCGACGTTTCTGATGTCTGGTGAACGCAGCTGTCGTATCATAGGCGGCGACTCAATAACTGGCACCAACAACTGGCCACTGATTTCAACATTGAAACTGTGAGAATTACAACATTTAACGTTAGAACTATACAGAAATGGCTAACCCAAGCAGTAGCTCACCCCCAAGTGTTGTGGTTGGCACGTGTCTCTGTGGGATCTCAGCCTCTCCAGTAACTGCTCTGTGACTCTGATGACGTCTGTCAGTGAGAGACAGGACACATCTCCACTGAGGTCTTCTTCCAGCAACTTGCTCAGGTGTCCAGGTTTTAGCAGTTCCTCTACCTCTTCAGAGTCACTCTCTGGAACACAGAAGGACACGAACATACACAATATATTAGTAATTTCATCAAAAAAAAAAAACCTCATCAAGTCCCCAACTGAGCCATCTCTTCACTCACCTCTCTTACAAACTTTCCCATAATGCCAGATGTTTTAATCTCAGCATCCCTCCATGGGCAATATGACAGTGCTTCACTCTGCTTTTATCCTGCTAAACCTGTGTGCTTGTACTGTGCTACTTTTACTCTGCTCTGTGGTTCCCTGCGTCTGATGGAACCTTAACTTTGCCCAGTAATATTTTTTGTTTTATGTACCAAAGCCAAATGTTTGGCGGAAGGAAGGCTGCGGTAATCTCTGCTGGAAACTGGAGTCCATATAAAGAACCGTGCAAACTGTTCACTTTATGGTTCTACAATTACAGACTCTAGTCCATTTGTTTCAGGACTACTTCTTGTTAATCCCCATTATCCTGTCCTCTGTGGTCAAGCTCCCCACAGACCAGGTACTATTTGGGTGTTGGATAAGGCTATGACAATGACAATATTACCACAATAACAATATTACCACAAAACTGCTGTTGTGTGCTGACAGCTCAGGCTCTAAGACCTGACTAACTGAGCCACTTTTTTGTCTCTGTACAGCTAGCGTGGCTACTGAAATTGTGGAAGATCTGTCTTAAGGATGAATACCAATACCATTTCATTGTCACTAAATGAGTAACCAATAAAACCATTACAACATGATCACAACTACAGATTCTATAAGTTTTCTGAAATTGAACAGTACATAAGAATAGCAAAGCTGTAAAGCTGTATCCTGTGTGGTTAATAAAAATAAAACAAAATAAATTGCGTAACAGAAGTTTTCCCCATTAATAAACCTAAATGTTAAAATGGTTAAAAGTGAAAACAAAGCACTCTGATGCATACTGATACTGAAAATAACAGGTGGTTAGTGCAAGATGTCAGCATGATAGCTCACCTTTCTTGCTGTCTGCCTGCTGCTCTTCCTTTCTTTCTTGTTCCCTCCTCTTTACCAGGTTCTGAACTGCACACAGAACAGTATTTATGGCTCTCTCCATGTGCTCTGAGAGTTCAGCCCGGAATGAGGAAGCAGAACCTGAGTGAGAAAGGAAAAAAAACAAAAAAACAAAAGTAAATTTTAAAAAAATTACGAAAACAGAATTCAGTTAGATCATGTGACACATTTTACGAAAGTCTACGAAAGATGATATGTGGGTCAAGTAGGAGCTCATCTGTCATTTGCCATTATTTTCTAAATCGTTCATTTACACTTTTTATCCAAACTTGTGTTAGGATCAGGATTACCTGCCCTGTTCGAAAACGCATTTTCGAATGAAAAGAACAGATTTACAGAAATAAGCAAAAATGTGCTCCGCGGCATGAATGAACTGATTGATAAACTAATTTATCAGAGCCTGGACAAGTATTCTCAGCAACAACGTGCTAAAAAACATACGGGCATATATAACCAGTCCGCTCAGTAATAAGCCAGAAACGAAACCCAGTCCTTAAATTAGGAATTTTAGCACACGCATACTCAAATGCCACGAAGAGCTGTGTGTCTTCTTTATAATGGCTAACGTTACAGGGCGAGCGGCACAATAGTGCAGTGGTTAGAAAGGTCGCCTCACAGCTCCAGTGTCCTTAATTCCTTCATGACCTTAGAGCCCACCTGTGTGGAGTTTGCTTGTCCTCCCTGCGTCAGTGCGGTTTTACTCTGGGTACACTGGCTTCCTCCCACAGCCCAAAGACATACATTAGTTTAACTGATTGGACCATTATGTGTATGACTACTTTCAAAGTATCCCTGTGTAATGATGTAAAATTATGCGTCATAAATCTACACAAATGAAGATTCCACTCACGTTTAGGCATTGTTCCGAGAGACAGAAGCTGAGATTTCCAGGTGGTGAACTCCATGATGCAGGTATCCACCTCTGTTCTGATGCCGTGTAGACCCTGCATCAAGCTAACCTGGGCACGGCATGTGGCACGGCCATCGAGGGCAAACAGCCGCTCCAGACTTGCCATCTGGTCTCCCAGCTTCCCCAAACTATGCAGACATGAGCAGCACTCCTCCAAATGCCTCCTGGGAAATATAGCAGTGTTCAGAAGGGCTTACTGAGGGATTTACTAAAGTGTTAACATCTGCAGTAACAAATTCTAAAATACACTAGTGTGTTTATATCTGAATAGCCACTCGGAGACACCCATTTAGTAGTGCGTTGGACCTCCTTTGACCTGCAGAACCACAGTAATTCGTCATGGCATAGATTCCACTAGATGTTCAAATCATTCTACAGTACAGCGTCTTGCAGACGGTACAAACTAAATGGAGGTACTGCCTCTAACGCTCTGAATTTCCCATTCTACCCCGTCGCATAGATGCTCTATGGGGTTAAGATCTGGGGACTGTGAAGGCAGAGTAGGAGGGAATACGCACTTTCATGTTCCTGGAACCATCTCCTAACTATACAACCCTTGTGGGGACAGGATGTCCCGTCCTGCGTAAACTGCCCTTCTGCCATAGGGTAAATATCTGTAATAAAGGGATGAAATTGGTCGACCACCATGCTTATTAGCTAAGCCCAAGCATCCTTCTAGAAGTAGCCAGGGCGCCAAAAAACATTTCCCACGTCCCCAGAGTTGACATCTTCATCATCGGATCATAGTGCATGTGGCAATTATTCGAGGAAGTCGAGGCTCATGTGTGCAACAGCGACAGCAGATGGGTGTGGTACAGTCTCTGGTCTATTACTGATTTTCGCAAACAAACTTAGTATGCACAAAACTATTTTTTTTTGTCTAATAAAGCCCATAGTTCCCATGTGTGGTACCTTGTGTAGATGGCTCTTTGGGCGGAGTCATGACTCAGTGCATTCAGTTTCTCTCTTAGCTGTGAACTCTCAATCTGCAAGGCCTCCACAGTCTTTACTACCTCCGTCCAATTCGCCTCACCCCGCCTCATCAGGCAAGCCAGTGGTTGGATGTGTGAAGGCAGGGGTGAGGTATGGCTCAGCGTGGCCTCTCCCTGACCACCTTCGCCCTCCCTGGCAGACGGTCCCTCCGGACAGCACTGTAGCACCCATGAAAACTGCTGCAGCACCGTGCAGCACTGCTGAGACAGAGTGCGTGACCTCAACACCCAGCCACCCAGAGAATCCTGAGGTGGAAGGATGGTCTCCTCATTCTCTCCTGAAGTCACCTGATGAGACCGGACGTCCTGCACACTGTCAATCAGCTTTCTGCACGGGAAACAGAAAAGTCTATAAAGTTAGTCTGTGGAATATATAGGAATTAAGCCAAGTTGTATGAAAAAACAATCAAATTAACACAGCCATGTTTTGTCAAAATAAATAAATTGTATGCCGCACAACTGTACTATAAATAATTGGGATAATTATGAATCTGTTAAAGTGTGGACTTTAGTAAAAAGTAAAAAAAAAAAAAAAAAAAAAAGTTTTTAAGCACTGCATCTTTAGTGATGTCATGCATATACAATAAAAATATGGATTCTGTATACATGTGGGTCTGCTGAGGTGGATGATTTTACAGGTGAATGTAGGTTATCTGTGTGATATTGTGGGTTCTTGTATGTACTTATGTACTGTATAATGTGTTTTTAGTATTTGTCGTCTAATTACCTATTATTAAAATATATATTACCAAATTTGATTAAAATGAGCTTATTAATTAGACTAACTCTGGTGTTCGATTAAACAAATCACAAAACAGACAGCCAGTGATGGAGTATGAACACGATCAGACTGTCCAGTAGTTCTTATGGGATCCTCTTTGTATTCATTTTGAAATGTCCCCTCATTTTTGTGAACATTGTACTTTATACGACAGCAAGTCTTGCAGTGTGGACTGTACCTCAGGTGCATGAAGTGTTCCGTTAGCTTAGCAAGTCGACGCCTTTGTCTCAGCAGCAGTTTGAAAAGGTGAGAGGAAAACCCCCTGCAGCGTTCTATGTTCCCTAAACCAAGTTCCTACACAAAATAGCACAACACACATACAGAATAACATATTGGCGTCAAAACGTTCTGCACGACCATCGAAAGAACACTGCTGCATACTGCAAGTGACCAATGCTCCCACATTAGCTGTCCTGAAGTGATGACCTCACACCAGTCACTTTATACGGAACATGTACCTACTACTGGCCACTTCATCAGTCATAGAAAGTATCTCGTGACAGTGAGTACAACCCTTACATTTTTGTCACTATTTTGTTATATTGAAGACTGATTGCCAACAATGAAGACATGAGACATGATACAATGTAAACTAGTCAATCTACAGCTTATATAACAATGGAAATATGCTGTGCCCTCAAAATAACAACACACAGCCATTAATGTCTAAACCGCTGGCAACAAAAGTGAGTACACCCCTAAGTGAAAATGGCCAAATTGTGCCCAATTAGCCATTTTCCCCTAACGGTATCATGTCAGTGTGACTTGTTAGTTGGCTCAATGTTGGCTTTTGAAAATAGTCTTAGGAGTACTGCCAGGATTGCTGCAGAGGTTAAAAGGGAGGGGGGTCAGCACTCAGTGCTCAGACCACACACTGTATCAAACTGGTCTGCATGGCTGTCGTCCCCGAAGGAAGCCTCTTCTAAAGATGATACACAAGAAAGCAGTCAAAAGGTCTGCTGAAGACAAGCAGACTAAGGATATTGATTACTGGAACAATGCCCTGTGGTCTGATGAGACCAAGATCAACTTATTTGGTCCACATGGTGTCCAGTGTGTGTGGTGGCAAACAGGTGAGAAGTACAAAGACAAAGTCTATCTTGCTTCCAGTCGAGCATGGTGGTGGGAATGTCATGCTTTGGGGCTGCATGAGTACTGCTGGCTGTGTGGAGCTACAGTTCATTCAGTATTCCAACAATGATCATGGCCACAAACACACATCCAAGATGATCACTGCCTTGCTAAAGAAACTGAGGTTAAATGTCAAGCACGTCTCCAGGCCTAAGCTTTATTAAGCATATGTGGAACATTCTCAAATGGCAGGTGGAGGAGTACAAGGTCTCGAACATCCACCAGTATTGTGATGTCATCATGGAGGAGAGGAAAAAGATTTCAGTGACAACCTGTGTGAGGCAGATGATGGTGGCCACGCTAAATTTTGACACTTTGGGCACAATTTTGGCCATTTTCACTTAGGGGTGCACTCACTTCCGTTGCCAGTCATTTAGGTATTAATGTCCGTCTTTTGAGTCATACAAGCCGTAGACTGATCAAAGTGTCATAACTTCAGTGTTGTCCCATGAAAATATATCATATATAATATAATATGTATAATACTTTTGAGAGACACCGTATACTGCAGCTGAACGTGATAACCTAGTCACTGAGCACAAAGATTAGGTAGGTTATGATTCATGATAGGGCTGCAACAACAAATCGATAAAAATCGATTATTAAAAGTGTTGGAATTAAACGAATTTAATTATCGATTCGTTGTCACACGATTTATGTCTTACTCGCCTTTACATATCCGCTTACGTCACGCTGGAAAAACGCTATAAACGCTGGAAAATAAATAAATAAGAACGACTTGAACGGAGCGACACGGAAATTTCTAAATAAGTTGAACATTAA
>JAUZST010066765.1:0-22360 GCA_034779995.1 Parotocinclus haroldoi | reverse complement strand
TAAACTATATGCTCAGACTTAATTGGTTCCAGTAAGCGGTTCGAATTTGCATTTGTTCAAAGTTGGATTTGTTTGGATTCTAATTGTATTACTCATAAGAAGCAATGTAAATAGGATTAATCTGTTCCCAACCACCAAATGATTGTTTATTATGCCTATATTTGTAAGTAATTCATATGGATTGTGTAACTGCTGTAACACTATGCTGTCTACAACCTAAAGAAATTAAATATTACAATGTGAACTGATGGCATACTGGAACTGGCAGGAGTGGGGAAGCAATGGTAAGCTTAGTGCTTTAACTGGGGAGTCCTTTTCCAAAAGGCCTGAATGGACAGCAGTTTTGAGACTGAGGGGGTTTCCGAAATGATAGAAATTGGTGTGAGGGGTGTGAAAAAAAAAAACAGTCTATGGCATGTCAGGGGCATATTTGAGCAAATTTAGGATTGAAAAAAAAAAAAAAAACCTGACCACTCGATATGCAAACTGGTTGAATTTAAATTACGAGGTTCCACTGCATAGTGTATACTGTATAGTGACCAGAGAGTCCAGGGTTTAAATCCCACCTCTGGCAAGCTTCTACTGCTGGGTCATTGAAATGAAGGAGGCCCTTAACAAGTGTAAATCCGTATCAGATGAGTATTCTGAATTAATTCATGCACAGTTGAATCTGCTATATCCTAGTCCGGGTTGCAGGGGAGCTGTGGGATCTCAGAGTATTGAGGAGACGGTGCTAAAAACGGCACCACCATGCCACCCAAAAATTTGTTCTAATCTGTATCACAAAAGAAATGTAGGAGGAAAGCTCCTCAGGAACAGGTTACTTTCCTTAAGCTTAGACTTGCTATTTTCACACACACACAGCTTGGATAGTTAAGAGCTAAGCTTAGATACATTTCCTTTGACCAAATATCTGAAGCGTATGGATGGCAATATTAATATTAATAATATTTTAAAGTGCAAAGTGATAACATGATCTATTAAATATGAAGGAAATAAATAAGTATAACTAATAAAGTTGGGTGTATGTATTGTTTGGATTAATGTAGATGCATGGAACATGTGAAGAATTGCTCTTTTGCCCATGCGCATCAGATTTAAAGCATTTCCACAAAGGTCTGAGATGAGTCCCATAAAAAGATCATGTGCACAGGCTGAACAACAGCATCAGATTTGGTGAGAAAGCTGGATTTGGCCCTTTTGCCAAACGTCACACTGTACTAAATCCTAAATGTATGGATGTGGATCTTTCTTCAGTTACAGGGCAACGTCTTCCAAACTGTCCTTGTTTATGGTTTTAAAGAGTAACTTAAATGCATGTTTACATCACAAAAAAACTGTTTAACTGCCTCATCCCTGTGCAGAAAGAAAAGGAATAAGATTGCAACTTTTAAAGGATATTGTTATAACACCATCTTGCTTTAATAGACTTGACATGACTCATCATACCATGAATGATCCAAGCTTCTTAAAGTTCATTGTAGTTCTTGACAAAATATGAACCAGGCTTTAAAGAGGTGACAGGAAAAAAAGCTTTTTTTTAAACCCACAGGCTCTTTGACGCGTGTCCTCGCTAACTCAAGTAATTGGAACAGTATTTGCAAATTGATGCACTCTGGTGAGGTGTCAGATTAGAAAATTTGTCACGTCAGGGGAAACAACATTTTCCCTCTTGCACTGGTTTCTTAGAAATGGTCTCACTCACGGTGAAGCTTTTTGGAGAAATGAGAATGTGCTTCACTTGTAAGTGCACAGGAACAAACTTCCCCTCCTTCTTGCACAAGCAGACAAAGTGTCAGATTGGAAAGTGTCAAAAAGTGCAAAGATTTCAGCCGGAGTCATTTCCTGTTTGTTTAGTGAGGTCATATGTTGAGCCAAGCCTCCGTCTCCGTTCGTGTCTATCTTACCCAATTTGTGAGCGTCCAATAGGAAACGTCTTGACTTAAAGCTAACAAACATAGAGCGACAGCCAGAAAGATGTCGAGTCTCAAGAGATAATGGCAGTGAGAAAATTCAGTCACCATCGCTCGCACTATACAAACACTGCAACACTGAATGTAACTGTGAGAAAAGTGAAAAAAAATGTGTGTGTGGGGGGGGGGACAAAGCAGGCTGCAGATGAATGGCAGCTGGCAACACTTTCCCCCGGTGAACACTTACGAGACGAGCTCAATAGAGGAAAGGGAAGCTGTGTTAGAGTTGTGTTTTAATCTGTTCTTCTGCACATTATCCATTTACGCTTCCTTCCCTCCGGTCATCATCATCCCACAGCACACAAAAGTCCCACTCAGTATTGCAAAGACAAATCAATAAACATACACGCTACATTTTGTGTAACTTGGCACACAAAGTATTAATGACAAACTTGCATCAAGAAACAACTCAATACTCAGCACTTTTTTGTTTCAACAGGCTAACACTCTATATTACCACATGGGAATCACACTGCACATTCTAAACTCAGCAAAAACTCCCCATGTGTCCAATTTACATATGAAGCAACAAATATCATCATCTCAAACATGCTGTTTAACACTAGAGCCTCCAAACTGTCATAAACCTACTCTTAAAACTGGTTGTCCAAACCAGAAATTCTCTAAAGACCACAGCAATATTTTTATTAGCCTTATCTATTAGGTTCCGTATGTCAGCTTAAGCTCCTGGAAACGGATATTGCATACAAATCAAGAGACATCAATTGTATGCTTGTATGGACTATGGACTAAAACGTCCAAAGTTCAAATCTCCCCTTTGCCAAAGGGTCTTGAGCAAAACCTGCATGTTAAAAAGTGCTTGGATTTTATCGGTTATAAGTTACTCTGGATAAGGAAGTCTGCTTAGCAATTTAATGCAAAAGTCTGACACGAAGTCAGAGATGCCACTTATTGAGTTATGGTTCAGACTGGCATGGCTATTCCCGACAGAAGCAATGCTAGCCGTCACTCACTAGCTCGCTCACACTGGGGCAATTTAAGCTACATTCACATAGCAGACAAAAGTGGCCCAAGTCTGTTTTTAGGCTGCTCACAATAATGTTTTAATGTGACCAATATCAGACATTTGATCTCTTCATCTGGAGAACATGCACAAAGAGAAATGCTTCACCCAAACCGCTAATCCAGAGGTAAGCAATCAAATGCAGTCAACAGTACCAGGCACTTCTTCAATGTTAACAGAGGCTATGGCCATTTTTTTGTTTACCCCTTTGGTTTCTTTGAATTTTACTTTCCTTTGGCAGTGCATTTACATCCACATCCACATCCTCCTTCCAATTACGATTGTCCACTGTACTCCCACTGATGTGCTGGGTATGTACAAGTGTCCTTTAAGAAGCCGATTTGACTTATCTTTAAATAAGTGGTGCTGTGCCAGAAGAAACTATGTGGCTTAGAATAAATGCACCAATTCACAGTACTGACGTTTTTCATACCATTATACCATCGTCAGATGATGACAAACTTTACAGTACACAAAAGATAGTAGACTAGCCATTTTTATTACAGAAACTAATGCACGCCGAATGGCAAAAGTCTCTCACTAAACAAACAAAACAAACCAGGCAAAAGACAGCAAGCCTAAACAACGAATAAGACAATATGCTACATCCAGGAATATTTGTGATTTGTGATTTTGGCCAAACCACTCAAATGCACAAAACTAAAATAATAATATCCTTTTAGGCCGATTGGCAATGTGAAGACATGGTTGCAGCTGGTAATATAATGAGTCACATTTTAAAAACACTATCACCATTTTAAGATACAGTCACCATTTTTGAACGCCACGATATCCCAGGATACTGAAACTCCACCCAACCCTAGAACAGTGTGATTAATTCAAATGACATTCTTTTAACTGGGTTTGATTAAACGAGTGTTTCTTTGAGCTGATGCAGCACTTAAGGTGCTTGTCTGAGGACAAGAAGGTACAGGGTTCACTGCTGGGTACTTGAGCAATGCCCTTAATCCATAAATTCTTGTTTTTAACTTGTAAGTTTGTACCAGTTGCTTTTTATAAAAGTATCTGCTAAATGACTGAATATGAATGAAAACAATTGTAAATTTGAGGTTTGTGGTATCAATATTTTTATGCAATCCACTGGTAATTTCTGTAATGATTGGTATGACCCTAGGCTTACAAGTAAATATAGCACACAAACTGTCAGGAAAGCTGTGACATTTCTTATTACTTGCATGCATTACGCATTACTTGCATAAGTCAGCCCAGTTACTGTTAGGATTTCCATATGGGTCTGGCAGTGGCTTCACTACTGCATTAAAAAACTGTAAGAGTTTGGTATGGGCTCACTTGCTTCCAGTATCGAAAGGAAAATAGGCTCTCGTGACAGCTTCATATTTAGGCTTAAACTCATATGGGGAGGTCTGAGAAACCTGCAGCTTTTACTCAAAACGAATATGCCAATGGCTGTACTAAAAAGCAAAATAAACGACCTGGTAAACACATGCAAACTGTGTATCTCCTGCCAGACTATGATTAGTCACAAATTCTTACATCAACTCCTGCTGTGGGAGAAAGGATGTAGCCCAAGGTCATTGATTCAGAATAACCATAAAGCCTTTGGGTGTTTACAAGCTGAATCCCTATATGAAGTGATAATAGGGGATTCCCTTTCTCTCTAAAAAAAAAGGAGAGCTAATGTGATGTAATACAAATACAAGCCAAAGTTTGTCAGGATGACCATCGATACTGAGGTCACACCACATTATACATCAGTCCTCATTCAGTTCATTTGACTTGTGTATTACAAACCTGAATAATCATAAAGAAAAAATGCACTGCTCTGGTAACGAACACTTTACAACCTTTGATTTGGCACCTGATTTTATTCCCGTGTTCAATTTTTGTATTAAATGGCCGTGCCAAAACAAACGTGCTCCATGGCAATCTGTAATCCAAACAGTTCAGCTCTTCAGAGCACTTCGTCTAAGCACCTTCAGCTAGATATCTGCATAATTGTTAACAGGTTTAACCTCAAACAAATGAGTGCTAATAATATACAATATTCAAACAAAACTTTGTGACCAGCCCTTCTAATTTTTAAGCTCAGCTATTTTGGTAACACTCGCTCGTAACAAATTTAAAACATAAAGCATACATTTCCAGATTCACCATAAACAAACAGTGGCAGTCGAATGGATTGTACTGACTCTCTGTATGACACATTTAGAGGTTTCCACTTCAAAGACGTCACTCCAACAACTTTTTGCACTGTTGTCCTTAAACGTTTAATCGACAATTGGTTTGCCAATTTTCACTGAGAACTTGGCTAGCTTGCAAAGAACCTTGACTTCATCTCACATGCACTGGAATGCCAAAAGGGAGCCAGGGCTTGTTGTCAAACATCAGACTCACAGTCAAAATATAAATAAAAGTCCATACAAATTCTAGAAGCTTTCCACAAACTTTTGTATACGTAGTGTAAGAATCTTAGGGTTTTCAAAGTAAACTTGTTAATCCTAAATTGACAAGCATTGAGCGGTGTTCAAAATGTTCCCCTGTTCACCATGTACACACTATACAGAGCGTGATTATTCTACAGTCCATTTCTGAGATAAACAGTAACAAAGCTACTATACATGTCCATGATTCAGGTATTTCATTTTCAAGCTTAAACTTTTAATCACAAAAGAACAAATATTATCTTAAATATGCTATTTAACAGAAGGGCCTCTAAACTGTATCCAGAAGTTGTGTGTGAAAAAAAAAAAGTTAAATATGCAAAAAGAAAATGAAATCTTGTCGTGGACAACCAAGTTCTGGCACTGTTAGATATTTTGGATGAAAGCCTCAAGAGTGTGAATGCTGCTACAAGGCTCGTCCAAAAGTCACAATAAGAAAACCGCTAAGGATAAAGCAAAACTTTAATATGTGGTTGCAATGGCGGAATGCAGACGAAATGTGGGATTTAAAGGAAAAGCATGTGTTTTTCATCTATCCGTTTTATCAAGGGCAGAGCTGAAAGGGATGAAAAGAAACAGCAGATGAATTACAGCTTCCAGGTATGCTACCTAACTGGCGAGCGAACAGTATATAGACTCTATTTATAATTTTATAGTTTTCATAACGCACAAAGCGTGAATTAGTTAATTATTTGCAAGTCAATCATTAAAAGTCTTCCTTATATTATTAGGCACAACTACACATGATTCCATATCATCTGTCATAGAGGGCCAAGAATTTAGGGAAATCATACTACACTGGAAAACTAGTTTTAACCCTGATGTGTCTTACTACCTTGATTTGGAGTGCATTTCAGACAAAACAAAGTTTGTTAGGCAGTTATTTATTCATCTGGTTGTCATTAGTTGATGTTGGCAGCGCCTGAGTTTGACATATTTTTTACGCCACTACTATCATATATACATTACAAGGTCCTGGAATACAGTTCAGATGGAACTTCTAACTGCTTTATCACTGACTTTATTATATGGCGATCCAAACAAATTATTCTCCAAGATAAAATGTGTGCTGGATATTAAACCTTCTCGCTTTTATTACTGTCATCTGAGTTTCACCATGCTTTGCGTGTTTGGAAATCCATAAATTTTAACTTCTTAAAGCAGATTTGTACTCGGAAAATAGGAAAATGAAACAACACAGACATAATTAACATTTTTAAATAACGTCATTATATCTAACAATTGGTCTCATAAAACAGTCGGGTAAATACTTGTTTTTCTCTACTTGTTTTGAACAATGTTTACTTTAAAGCCTATGGATACATAGGAACAGTAACGTCGCTACCTGTGCTCCTGTGCTTAAAGCAGTCTATAGGGAACAGAACTGGGGAGGGTGGTAAACAATCATGGACATTTTCTTGCTTTTGCTCGTTAAGGTGCAAAAGCAAATATCATTCTTAATCATGAACACACTCAGACCCACTTACACTTTGGTTTTTCATGCACCTTATATTGTATTTCTCCAGTTTGCCATTCATTCAGTATCTTCTGCTTCATCCACACGAGATCGCAGGCAAGCGAAACTCTGGGCAGGGGTAGGAACAACCCTAGATGGGGCACCAATCCATCGCAGGCACGCACGCACACGCGCACACGCACGCACGCGCACACAGTCGCACACAGTCGCACACAGTCGCACACAGTCGCACACAGTCGCACACAGTCACACACAGTCACACACAGTCACACACCGAGCGCCATTTTAGGGGCAACAATTAACCCACCACGTATATCTTTGGACTGTGGAAGGAAACCAGAGTACCCGGAGTAAACCCACACAGACACGGGGAGAACATGCAGACTCCACAAACAAAGGACCCAGGCCGATCCACCCTGAGATTGAACCCAGGACCTTCTTGGTGTGAGGCAGCGGTGCTACCCACCGAGCCATTGTGCTGCCTGCTGTATTCCATGTACTATGTAACTCCCAATACTAAACTACATACATCTTTTGTTGTATTCAGTTTTTATATGAGAAAAGAGGGTTGGTTGCGATTTCACATATTTGTTTTAAATGTCTTCAAACTAAGAAAATGCGCCAACTTCAGTTTGGACACGAGTGAGCAAACCGTTTTGTATTCTCCAGCTGTGTCTTCCGTCACTCTTTTTTTGGCCTGGTGCAACGGTGTAAAGTACTGGACTTGTTTGGACAGTCAGATGTGCCTTGGCAGAGACGGGTGCATTTACACTTGTTTAATATGTGGCTACAATGCATTTCATGCCTCCTCCTGAAGGGGTGTAAGCAATCAAATCCAAATGATTTTTTTCTTGGGACAGGCATTTTTATAAAACAATCTACTGTTAAGGGGACTATGTCACATGGAGCACAACATAACAGTTTGCACATGCTGTCTC
The DNA here is from genome assembly GCA_034779995.1 of Parotocinclus haroldoi. Classification (NCBI taxonomy): domain Eukaryota; kingdom Metazoa; phylum Chordata; class Actinopteri; order Siluriformes; family Loricariidae; genus Parotocinclus; species Parotocinclus haroldoi. Next base: position 14,525 of record JAUZST010066765.1, on the reverse strand, counting down.
TTGGAAGTACCTAATAAAATAAACATTTGGCATTTGAAGGGTATTGATCTGGCAGGGGCGTCATGAGACCCAAGTTTACTACTATGTGCCCCAGTAAAATGTTGCTGTGCCTCAATAAAATCACAGCGGTAAAAAGTCGTTTTTATCCTAGAGCATAACTACAGGACACGCAAATTCACAACAGGCACAACTTTTCCTATAATGCCCCAGCATCTTTCCAAAAACTTGAACAGCTTACGTGTTTAGTCATTTTCCTTTTCTTTGCAGGACTAACTAGACATGTGCAAATATGAAAAAAGGAAATCAACAACGCTGCAGGCAGGGCAATGACAGCTCATATGCGTTTTGGCTAGCCAGTTATAATCATATAACCAACCAAAAGTGCACATCAGACACCTAAAGCAAAGAACAAAATAAACAAAGCGAATGCAATTAATACAAAAACATCTGTACTGTTAATTTGCTCGTCATTTCTCGTCCATGTGACAATGTTATCAGAGTAACGCATAAGTAAGAGCTAATTCGCTGAATCAATTTCGTTTTAACAGGTTTATTTTCTATGCACATTTGTTACCTTTTGACTAATTGTCAAGCAGAGGATACAAAGCTGTGCCCCACTAAATTATGTGTGTACCCCAGTAGGACAAGTCCTCTAGAAACACCCTGGTGATCTGGGAATCCCAACAGCCTTTCAGGTCTCCAACAGAGACATTGCAGTGTGATAATTCGTAATTTAAAAAGTAATAACTGCATTCTGTTCACATTTCTATTGACCATCTGTAGCTGTGTGTGTAATGGAAAAGCCATTTATTTAGGGACAAATAGAAACAAGCAAAACATTTGATTGTTCAAGATAAATGTCGTATAAAAAAATATTTGAAATAAATACATGCAATGTTTATGAAATTAATATTTCAGCCTTTTGATAATGATCAATCTAATAATCAACTAATAATTGCTCATACTAATACTTAATTATTAGTATTATATCACACACACAAACACATTCTACTTTACTTATGTATACCTATATATATCATAAACCTTTGTGTAGGTTTTATTATTTATAATATATTCATTTTTTAAGTCTACATATAACTATGCTTAATTTTCTTTATTATATTCTTGATTAAGTTTAATTAAATACCTTCATTTAATTTTTGTATACATCATCTAAGCCACCCAATAAGATTATGTCCCTTTTTGACTACTGTACTATTTATATTGAGTTTTTCCTCGCCACTGTCGCCCTAGTTTTGCTTAATTAGGACTGTGGTCCTAAGGAGCCTAGAGACAATATTCCCCTGTTTATTTAAGTGCTATGTAAATAAATAATACTAACCAAATATAGTAAAATAATTATCAGAAATTTAAATACCTAACCAAATGAAACTAAGCAATGTGAAAAACCCACAGCCAAACAGCCAAAGCCCAAACCAATCTGACAAGCTCAAAGCTCATGTGCAAACACAGATATTGTGACACCACAGTGAGAAAACCACTCAATCAGCAGGATGAAGTAAAGCATGTTAAACAAAGTGACTGAAACGGTCATTTTCTCATATGTCTCTTCCATCACTTTATCGTCGCTTTTAAATACACTGAGTGCCAAAATTCTGGGAGCACTAGTAAAAGTGCTAGTTTGGATCTTTGTAAAGTAGGAATCATCTAGCAGCAGTCCACGTCCCAAAATTATGTGAGCATTTTTCTTATGAGCTTTCAAATGTTCTGCAAAAGACTGTATATAGCTATGGAAGTACCCAGTTCCCCTGCATAGACTGCACCCCTTTCAGCCATGTTGATGGTTTGTTTGTTTATTTGGTTTACTTAACGTTGCTATCGACATCAGTTATGTCTATGTACGAGGTTATATCAGGACTAGTTATATATACACGCACTCAGGTCGATTCCAATTTAGAGTAATCAATTAACATGCATGTCTTTGGACTGTGGGAGAAAACCGGAGTACCCAGAGTAAACCCACACAGGCATGGGGAGGACACGGAGACTCCACACAGAAAGAACCCAGACTGCTCCACCCTGGGATTGAACCCGGGCCCTTCTTGCTGCGAGGCAGCGATGCAACCTCACCGAGCCACCGTGCCGCCCCCATGTTGATGGTAGCCCTTCCATGAGGGACAAACATGCAAGCTGGATATAAATGAAAACATCTGCGCACTCTCGTTCTCATTTACGCGTCTTTCAACATCTCTTTTGCAAACCAGCTTGTGCCGCTCGCCATGGGAATTAAGTCAACAGCATTATCAACCACAAACAGGAGTGAATTAGGAGTTGGGATAGCATTTCAGGGCCTCGGGATAATCTCCTCACTAGTTGCACAACTTTGATTACCTATTACTTATGATGACATGATCCGGATATGAAGGTAAGCAGTCAATGTGAAAACGTAGCTGATTTTGTGTGGGCGCGTGTTTATTGTAAAACTGTGAATTACAGTGCGGTGGTGGGCAGTAAATTAGGAGCATATCCTGCATGTCAAATGCTTGCGGGCAGAAAGAAAAACCTCTAGAAGCTAACTGCTGCGACTACATTTTCACTGCTGGCTTATTGCAAAATAGCTTCTTCCTGATGTCATTCAGCAACATAAACCCAGCATGCCAGCAGAAGCATTCTGTCAAGAACATGTCAGAGTGTCAACAACATAATGAACAAATGTAAGAAACCAGGTTACTTCTTTTGCCCTGCATGTATGGCTGTGTATCTCCAAATCACTGATTATTAAGAAAACAATGGTGGTCTACCACAACTGCTCAGAGAAGAGACAATAGTATATTCATAGACACCACTGTTTAAATGATGCAGGCCACTAGGAATTCACCATCGTTTTCACAAGAGAACTAACCATAAGAATGTCCTAGCTGCTCTTGGTGAACTCCTCCCATAGCCATCATGAATTAAGTTCAGAAGTTTATCAAATCATGGGCCAATCATTGGACATCATGTTACTCAAATTCCCATATAATATTATTTAAATTGTTTTCACGTCGACAAAAGAAATCATGCTAGTAAAAAGGTCTGTGTGCCCACAAGCCCACTTCTCTTCTGTCCTCATGGTTCAAGTTCCGCTTGATGCTGGGTCCGCTCATACCCAAGAGCACGCGATGAGGGAATAATTTTACCGACGTGTCGCATCGCCTGTCGTCAAAGACCCACACACACACAAACACCAACACACACACAATTTAGAGACACCAATAAATCTAACACCGATGTCTTTGGGCTGTGGGAGGAAACCGGAGTACCCGAAGTAAAACCACGCAGACACGGGGAGGACATGCAGACTCCAAACAGAAAAGGCTTGAGCTCGGGACCTTCTTGCTGCGAGTGTGACTAAATATGACAGGGTTCACCAAACAGAGAAATGGGATTTAAAGCTAGATTACAGTTTCAGGGCTGAATCTGAATAAAACTTGAAACCTCTCCACCACAAAAGGACATGCAAGGCAACAAACACAAGCAACTTCAACTGTATAGCACCAAACACTAATCTAAAGATTGTTCTATTTTTGTTCTAGATAATGAATCTCAACACTTAAAAGTCAGCTTGGGTCGATGGCCCACAATTATTTCAATAAGCACAAAAATTATTCCGATTTTTCAGACTCAGATTTTTTTTTTATTATATTTGTGCTCCAGGCTTATTTCATTATTGCTTTTCTAAAAATCATTCTAGTCTAAGATTTAAAGTGGAACCTCCGAGTTCGGACGCCTTTTCATTCGAACAATTTGGACTTAATTTTTTCCACCAGATAAAATAATTCAAGACAGTGGCGACAATGCGCCAATCCAGTATGCCAATAACTATAAAACCCAAAAAAAGAAAAACCCTTTCGGTCATACAGCTGCTGTCCCAGTGATAAAAAATGCAGAATCTAGTTTTGCATCAAATTAGGTTCTTATTGTATTACACTCCTTTTCTTTATTTGTGCTTTTAAGCATTAACTACATGTGAAGGCATAAAAAGAGACTAGACGTTAATGTTTGTGTCTTGCTGAAGGACTTCAACGATGCACCAAGGGAACAGATCAGAACACACCTTTTACATAAATGTATGGGGGGTTTGGTGTCAATCACAGAAATTCACAGACCCTTTGGCTATTAATACAACTGCCGTATTGGGTTAGGGCGGTCTGAGTGGGCATTGAGTGGTTGGTGCCGGTGGGAGGGAGCCACATCTGCACTGAACCAGCTTGGAAAACATTGAGAACCGCTGATTTAAGCTATTTTGCAAAAGGTGGTGAGTGATTAATGACTCATTACCAGTGACCAAGAACCATGATTTTAATAAAAATTGTTTGATTAATTACTCAACCAGTCATAAATCTAGCTGCCTTACACAAACAAATTTTATAGCAGCCTCTCGGTGGAACTGATACAGTCATTCAAATGATTTTGCACAGGCCATGGGTTGGAAAAATTCAGCATTTATGGATGTTATACAGGAACTAACAATCAAATACTGAATAACATGTAACTAACAATCAAATACTGACATAACTAGAGTTATCCGAATCAGTCAAAGCACGGAATGAGTAATGATGTAGTACATTTGGAATGGTTTGTGTAACAGGCTTATTCGAATTATCCTGTTATTACTGCACATTTTCAGTTAATCATGGTCTTTTGTGTTTAAATTTACAGTTTCCTATGCTATAATTGTCTTATTCGTGTCTTTTAACCCATTTTGTAACACCACCAGGATTCAAATTCAGGTCAATGCTTTGGATGCCTAAATGTCTTAGGCACCCAAACTCATTTCGTACATTTATTGCAATTAAACTCCCAACAAAGTAATTACATTTGAAGGCATTTTGGTAGGGTATTCCCTCAGTGTGTGCCCTGTGCAGAGGAGCAAAGAAGCCCCAAAATATGATGCACATTTTGGCTCTTAAATCCCCACCATTGGAATAAGGGTGGAGCACACTGGAAATAGAACAGGCTTGCACTGCTACTTCTGTTTTAGTTCAGTCATACCAGTTTCCCCCAGGCAAGGCACACAGAGTCCACAGGACCAGCTTCTTATTTTCAAAGGGATATTTTAATGAAAGAGAAGAGTCAAATACATTTCACTCTGTCCCTTCCCTGCACTGAGCCTGTAGGAACTCCATATGGGTCTTTCTACAGAGCCGTTTTGCTATTGGCGACTTGCCTAAAACAATCATGCATGCACATGCACACACGCTTAGCTCAACGAGTGTGCTTTCAGGCCAGGCAGACACTCTAGATGAGAAAAGGAAACGTTCCGTTGGAGGTTTGGCAGCACGAGCAAAGGCACTTCATTTGACTTGTTTGCCCCGAGCCTCCGCTAGAACGAAAAAAGTGGCACAGTTATACTTTTGGGTTTGGTACTTTATATAGACCTATACGTACTTTAAGTATATAGTGGATATGCTTCAGTTGGCTGACATGTAAACTTCCTTCTTCAGGAAGTGAGCCAGTCAGGCACAAACATCAGAACCTACAGATCTGAAAAATGAGCTATAAAACCAAAGTTTAAACCAATATTGACCATTAAATAAGTTCTAAACCAGTGCTTAAAACTCCAAAGAGAACCTTCAGAGATTTTTATTCATTCAAACTTGCATCTAAATGAAAAACACTGCTTATAAGCATTTTTTTAAAGTACAACATACAAAGCATAAGATATTAAACCAATGCTGCAATAGCCAGTCATTTCAATGCACAACATGTACAGTGGAGAGAGACGAAAAGGTGCAAAACTTAAACTGTAAAATAATAAATGTGATGAAACTACACCATCAGTTAAATGCATTGTAATTAACCTAATATCAAAGCTAACAGGGCTGGGCGACGAATCAATTTAAATATCCTCAATCTCTTAAATGTGTGTAGCTACTAAAACCACAGAGAACTGAAATATCAAGAGCTACTGTATATGCTAGACTCAAAGTCCTAAGTGTCTAGTTCACTGGTCAAATTCGTAGCAGCTCTGAAAAAAAGGTTGAAAGCTTATGATAAAGCTTTTGTGACCAATTGCAGATATTATGTCAATCTAACACAATAGTTTAAAGTCACTGAAAATGAGAGCGATATATACATATAAGCATAATCACATTTTGTGCAATTGACAAAATTAATATTAATTCATGACATGAAAATGGGTTAACTTCTATTAACATGTTTGAGTTAGAAACACACTGTTTGTGTTCAAGTTGTATAGTTTTTAACAACAACACTTGTTAGCAGATAACAGCACAGTCTTCTTTCTGGGCAAAAATGTGTAAATACTTGTGTAAAAAAAAAAAAAAACAAGGATAGAGGTAGTGCACGTCATAGCAGTTTTTTTTTTGCTTTTAATCCCTGTTCAGATCAGCAAGAACGTTCTCTCAACATCTCTTAGTTTTATTGAGCTGTAAAGTCTCTCTGCATTTTGTCCACTTTTTGAATTATCGACCTTGGGCATGGAGAGAGTGGTCAGTGTTGATTATATAATAATGGAAGAATGCATAATTTGTTCACTATTTTCAGTCAAACCTTCTGCGTATTGTTGAGTCACAGTATTCTGTTTGAGCCCAAACCCCTTGGTTCTTGTCTTCTAGCCCTGCTAGCCCGATAAAGCCATGTATGCAATCGTCCATTCCGAACTTAAAGAAAAGGACAAAATATCGTAGTTTTAACAAAATGCTGGTCTGATTGCACAGAGTGGTTCCCCACAGCACCAGTTCTGAGACTGGAGAGAAATCTGTTCCAAATCCCGATCCTGACCTGTAATTGATGAGCTGGCCTACTTGTGAAAGATAAATTAGTTCTGGAAATTAAAGCCAGAAACAGATGTTAGCCATTCCTAATGAGGGCTTTAGGGGGTTATTACACAGAAAATGTCTCAAAACATCGCTTTAGTACATAAAACCAAGCCTCATACAATATGACTCAAAGGCCATGCACTCTCATTGACCCATCACCTTCTCTTTTCAGCTTAAGTAAAATGATGACTCACATACCCTGGAGGAAAAAAATCAGAACTGACATAAAACCGTGTGAGCTCTGTTAGCGTCATGCTGTTTGCCCAACAGGACATCCAAGTTTAAAATGTGCCACTGGTCACCTCCTGTACTTCTGCTGTACAGTGCTTAAGTTTGATTTACAGTCCCTTCTGAAACGACTTTCAAAGCCTTCATGCAGCACCGTGGAGAAGCACTGTGGAGCAGAGTCTCTAAGTTAAAGATCCCATGACATGCTGCTTTTTATGCTTTTATATCGGCCTTAGTCTCCCCTTATACTGTACCTGAAGTCCCTTTAACGAAATTCAGCCTTGGTGCAGAATTATAACCACTCTGAGCCAGGTCCACAATGAGCTTTCCATAAAACGTGCCATTTCTGTGTGTAGCTTCAAATGATAATGATGAGGAGAGAGGTGTGGCAAGATGGAGGGTGGGGGAGTGGCCTTAACGTGCGCTATAGTTTACAGTTGTTCTATCGCGATTGCTAATGGAAGCGCAGTTCACGCTAGAAGTTCCTTTAACCTTTTTGTCCAATAAATTGTATTATGTTTCACTTTTCAACTGTTTCCAATTCCAATCCTTCGAATTTAGTTTAGCTCGAGTGTCTTATTCACCAGGAGTCCAAAATGGCGAGCCTTCAACTAAAGAGTGTGTGGTACTCTGGAAGGGGGGGGGGGATGTTGTCCGGTGAGGGGATGTGTCCCGTAATGTGACATAATGAAATTGAAACGGCTCATAATGGCATGTGATTCGTGACACCAAACAGAAAATGAATGAATGGGTTTTTTGTCGCAGGGTCAAAGGGTCATTAGGTAAACAAAGTGAAAATACAAAAGCAGGCAAAAAGTGAGTTTTGCGTGACATTTCCACTTTAACGATGGAGGTGATCAGAGCTGCTCTGATCTAACAGATGCATTTGATATACTGTATTTTATAGTGGCTGTGTCCCAAGTGACATAACGAGATATCAAACAAAATGCTGAAACCCTACATAAATTGACTTTGTGAGTTATTTAATGATCTAGTTAGTTGTAGTTTGATCATTTATGTAATAGTGTTTTTGGGACACACTACGACTTCCAAAGCAGTTGTGGTACTCAAGTAATAGTAATGCTACACAAAATTTATATAAACAGAAAAATATATGTATAGATATATGGATTAAGTAAAAAGTAAATGTACTGAATTAAATATGTCTGAGGTAAAAGTACTGCATTATTTAAAGGTCAATTAAATAAAAGGTTAAACAATTAACTAGCTCTAGTAGACTAACTCTATTCGTAATGCACAATTATTCCCCAACTATGATTGCAATAGTTCTGTTTCTGGCGCAATAGCAATTGCACAAGACCAACGAATAAGAACGTGATCTTTTTTTTTATGTCATATTTTTTATAACCCCTACACACTGTGTAATTATGTTTCTTAATCCTGTCTCGCAGTTGTACTGCTGTAACAAGTTAATTTCCCTGAGGGGCTCAATAAAGCCATATTGTATCTTAAAAAGTTATTTAAATCTGGGTATTAATATCTGTTTTATACTACAGAGAAGCTGCTCTTTTTAGTCAAAGTGCAGCCTTAATATGTGACAAGGGGTGGTGATATTTTATTAACTGTAACCCAAAAAACTGAAACATTTGTCTATGTTGTCAGAGCTGAAATGGTCGAACAGGTTTGAACTGTTCCACTGCAGTATATTCCTAAAACAGAAAGAATGTAAGAAAAAACTCCCCTCTCCTTCCATCCAAAATTAAGTAAAACAGAAACTTGGACCATAGCTGATATAAACTGTTCCCAGAATTGAAAAAGCTATGCTATTTGGTTTGGATGATACAATATTTGGTTTCAGTATTTGAATAGTTTGCTGTTTTCTTGCCATCTCAAAAATGGATTATATCACGGTATAAAAATGCCAATACGTATTGTATTGTGGAATTTTCCAACTATTAACAGACTTGGACATCTCTCCAAATATGTAATTGCTTGCGGAAGGAGGTTTTGTAATTTAAGTACAGACAATCCCACTATCTAAACTCCTGCTTTAATTAACTGGCATATGGAAAAAAAAATTGTCTCCTTACCTCAGCCAACAGCCTACAGTTTCATTTGTTTCTTTATTTTTCCATTTTATAATGCATCCCATAATGCATCTGATTTATTTATTTCTCTATTTACTACATTTTTTCATGTTATAGCCACATTACCATTACTGATTAATTAAAAAAAAATAATAATTAATTAAATATTGAACTATTCAATTACTCTGTAAAAAATAGAAATGAATCCCAGAGCATTTACAGCAAAAACTCTGTATATAGACTGCTCACTTGTATATACTATTTTTCAGAATATATATTTTGTAGATATATTTGTTTTCAAAATGAATATGAAGCGATTCAAAAATAAACACTTTTTTTTTTTTTTAAGTTAAACAAGATCATCAGACGGTCCATCTGCTTTGCACATGTGGTTATAATGAGGAAAAAAGCACTTTCACCGAGGTCCCCTTGATAGTCTTTACCCTTTCTGACTTGGGCTTTTTTTTTTCACCCCTGTTCTTCCGCTAATCAACTGCAGAGACGCTTAGGGTCCCACCTCAGTCTGACACTCTTCTAAGAAACCACCTACATGCATGATGCAATACGCCGAGATGCTCAGACATCTCTCCTGCAAAAAGCTTGCTAGATTTGCAGAACCACATGCTTTCACTCACAGCTTTGTCACTGAGGACTGATAAAGTAGTGGCGCAAGTAAAACATTTGGAATTGACATAATGCTGGGAAATACGACGATGATGACCTTTCAGTATTGTAGGTATCAGCAGGGGTCTCTGCTTTTACACCTCCACTGATGCGTATTTGCAACTGGCATGAGTTTACCTTTTTCTCATTTGTTTTATTAAAGGCCTTCTTCAATTTTGCAAAAAAAAAAAAGCGTGTGGATGAGAAAGCCTGTATGCAATATCTTCCATAGAATTTAAAAGCTTTACCAAAATCATTCTACCACAAAATAAAGTTGTTCAATGTTTGCACTTTCACCTAAAGTGCTTAAAGGTGTTCATTGTTCGTTTATGTGCACACCGACATTGGATTAAAATGATTCATCTGAGGCTTAGTTTTTCACATAAGACGATTAAAGGGTTGTCTTTAATGCTATCTACATAAACTGTTACAAAGTGGCATAAACTATTACTTCATATTTAAAGACGCACAATACAGTTATCATGTCCACATTGTGGCGGTCAGGGGTGCAGTGTGTAAAAATGTTTGACCTCTCCTCTTCCCTTCTATACAGTTACATATCCAGCTCACAAAAATTAGGGGATATTTCAAAATGAAATATCCATAATGAAGTATGTACATATTATACATAATAATACTCTAGCCAGACACATTTAAACTTAGACATTAAGAGCAGCCAATTAACCTAATACCTATCTTTGGAATGTGGGGGAAAATTAATTGCCGCGAGTAAACCGGGTAACCGGCAACAATTAAGTGTATAAGAAAGCTTAAGAAGCTTTGTGAAAAAAATACTCGGCAAGATCAGATATTTTGCTCGATGAATAAGAGGTACAAGAAAACCAAAGATGTGCATTATGTAAATGTGGGCCTATAAAAATATATTGATTGTAATATCGACTAAAAAAATTTATATCGGAACGATGACAATAACTGAGAAAAATGAGTGATAACTATACAAGCTCTTAGTGTTCTGCGAACAACAAGTCAATTACATCCGACACAAACATTGGTGTACAGGGAGATCACAGCTAGAGGTGTGCAGTATTGTCAAAAAAATGTTACTTCTGGATTTTAAGAGATTTTGTCGATAAGTAAAATAAGATGCTACTCTATCACTAAATATCTTGGGTCTAAAGATTCAAAAGTTGTTTGAATCTCTCTGAGCCACCTGATTTGGCACCATGTTGTTGGCTTTTGTGTTTTTTGGTATGTCATTGATTATGCTTCGCCATCTGTTGCTTTTCTTTCTAAGGTACTTTATCAGAATGATTCCGCTGAGCTTTGCTGAGTGTGTTTTTGTGCTGTTACCTTGCCCGGTTTAAGACAGTCATGGACTGCTGACTCCTGAAGTTCATCATAATCTCTATATTATGCAGGATGGTTAGTTCTCAGATGGCAAAATAAGTCAGTTATCAGGCTACCTTTAACGGCAGCCAATTTTCCAATTACCACCTTTATGTGAATGAGGATGAGCCAGTTTAATCGCCAATCTGGCCATTAAATCTAAAAACACAGACTATGAGACTGGTAGTGTCTGTATTTTGCCTACTGGTAAAGTTTGTTCACTCATTTTTACATTTTTTAATCAGTCTGCAATGTTAGGTAGAATGCTAGATTGATTTGTCTATTGCTGTAGTCCATTCTACCTGGATACAGGTTGCAGTAGATATGCAATGGTGTTTTTGATCATTACATTTGTCGCAAACACCTTATCAAAATCGATTAAAAACTCACTCATCCAACTGATAAACTAATCAAATCGGGACTGACCTCAACATTAACTATTTACATTAAACAAGCACTGAAAAATGGTATCTTGGCAGGTTTCAGGTGCTTTAAAAGTTAATGCACCTCCTGACTACACTTTGGACAGATCAAAAACATTCAGTATACTACTCCTCCAAACTGCCACTGTCTGTAGCTATATCATAAAAAAGGCTAAACCAGACTGACCAAAAACCGCAAAAGGAAAAGGTCAGCAGTCTCAAGTGAGAGACCTCTAAGACAGCACTACACAACCTAGCATAAGCTCTATGAAGAAATGTAGCCTTTTCAGTCCAGTAATATTCCAAGGAAGGTAAATATCAATGGCAACAACCGCACCTTTTTAACAGGTCACGTTTGAAAAGCTAAAGCTAGATAAGTATCACAATTGCTCAAACAGAAAGGTATTGACGAGTGCACAAATTTATTCAAGGTTAGGAACATTTTGGCAGTTGTTTTGTTTGTATAGTAACGAGACCGTTAAAAGATCTGTCACTATATCGCTGCTTTGTCCTGCCAGAGCACATTAAAGTTAGTCAGGCCGTCGCAGCGAGAGAGTAAATGTCACTGTTTTGTGTTACTAGGCAAACTCGTATAAACAGCCATGCAGAAGAAACCCCCTTCAGATCCTCCAGCTCCAGAGAATATTCGCTGTCAGTCACAGTCGAACCAATACGCACACGCCTTAGTTTCTATCCAACCCATCAGCGAGAGCTGTTTGCTCTCCCACATAATCACACAAATGAGCATATCAGTGCCCATGCTTTCTGTTACACCAAGGTTTGTTTATGTTGTGAAAAGTGGGGATGATGATTAAAGACGATGTGATAAGGCTGTGTTTGACAACAGGTACCATTTGTCTGAAAATGAGCTAGGATTGTGCAGCAACAGCACAAAGTACAGTACCCTGGTGAGGAACAGTACCACGTCTTAAGCCACCGTTCTTAACCCTAGAAATGGTATTATGACCATATGTAATTATTTCTTATTCTCTTTATAACAATACAAAGAGAAAAGACAGAAATTAAGTATTCAATCCAGTATTTTATCCAGTATTAAGTATTCAGTGTGACCTCTCCTCATACTTGAGCAATCGCAGTATGCAGCTTTCTCGAGATGCCGAGTCGACCCTTCTACAGTCTGAAGAAGCCTGATCAGGAATTGCCTTTTCGAAAGGGTAGCAGGCGAGAAACCTTTTATTCAGAAGTAAAACAGGGTGAAAATTGTAATATATGGTAAAGATCTCAAAGACAGAGTGAGAAACGCAAATTTGAAAATGTTGCATCCGTTTGTCGACAATACGTTGGCTATTTTAACATTGTGAAAACAATAAATCTAGTGGTGGGCAAAGACAACACTACAGTGCAGGTGTTTGACAGTGGCTGGATATTCAATGCCCTGGTCACTGGATTGGCCGTCGTGGACCTGTGGAATGGCCGCCCAGAGCAACCGACCTCACACCATTTGACATATTTCTGGTGTCATCTAAAAAAAAATTGCGTATGCTGAGAAATTCCATACCAAATACCACCTTTGGTTCCACATTACGGAGGCTTGTGAAATAATTTTTACTTATGAGGGTTCACAATGACTGAATTCCGCACCTTCAGCTCTGTGTTCAGCACCAGGGACAGCACATTGAACATGTCAAATAGCTGTGTATCACAGGCCACGTTCACAACTGTTGATGCAACTTTCTGTGTTGATAACATTTGAAGCAAGCGAGAGACTGCAGCAAATCTGATTGCCAATCGAGTTCTTTGATATGCTGCATGACCACCTGCCCCATGAAAAATCTTGGTCCAATATGGCAGCCTTTAAGACGGCACCCACCACCCCAGGACATGGCCTAAACATAGGCCCCCTCACTCATTAGATTCAGATATGTACATTTTCCTGTGACTTTTGACTCACCGTGTTGTAATACATATTTTTTTTTCTATTTAGCTTTTGTACATAGATCATATAGGCTCCACGAAGAGGTTGGATTCTTTTTCAGTATTGGAGCTTCCAAGGTTTCTTCCTCACCACAATTAGCAGAGTTTCTCCCTACCACTGTCACCCCAGGCATGCTCAGTTATACATAGTTGCAAAGCGCCTTTGAAACAATGCTGTGTTATAAAAATCTCTATTAAAATACATTTAGCTTGACTAAATAAGCAAGGCCCTTCCTCAAGGGCCCACCAGTGACAGCATGGCAGTGCCTGACATTAAACTCTAGACTTTCAGTCAATAGTCCAGCGCCTTAGACGCTCTGCAATGAAAGTGCCACCTGAAATACATTTTAAAAGTATTAAAAAGTAACTAAACATCCAGCAAGTCTAAGTTAATCAACTAATTTGACGTATTATGTTGACCAAAGTATCGTGCTCAGGACCAGTCCGGGCATTTGTTAAAGGCTGATATCAGCTGTTTTAAAGGAGAAGGAAGTGATGTTCAGTTTCTGATTTGGAAGAAAGTAAATAAATAAATGTGTTTAGCCCCAAGCACTGTACACAGAAGAGAAACAAACATTTCAGAGCAAAAGAATTTCTAAATGTCGCAATTTTTCTGACTTCAGGAGTTAAGCCGTGGTCAGACTAGACCCTAGCAAGATGCTTGGTTCTAAAAAACAACTGAGGTAAAGGTGACAAAACATCTTTAAAGTTTCGAAGCAGACGGGTCATCAAACTTGATTAGGACAGTGATGACACCATACTGGTTGGGCACAGATCAATTCGGGCATGACGGGACAAACTGGTGGGAGGAGATTATATTCCATTTTCCTTTAGCGATGTCAATAAATATTATTTATAAACATCAAAAAGTCCCGTGTGTTCATTAGTTCTTTGAATTCTCCATTACTGTTTCTCTGGGAATGCAGGGATAGACAGCATTGATGATGTGAGCGGTACTGAGCAGATTTTGGCAAATGTGCCTTGGGGGAGATGTACAGTCGAATCCGGTTAATGGGACCAGCCGCTTATTCGGACCGAATCCTAAAGCACCGAAACAAATCCTATTATATAAGTGTAATTTTATTTTCTTATTTAGA
>JAUZST010066754.1:0-22362 GCA_034779995.1 Parotocinclus haroldoi | reverse complement strand
TATGCTTGCGTACTAAGTAGTATGAAATACTACCTGTTGCTTTTTAACCTGCCTACTAGCGTACTAGATAGTATTACAAAATAGTACGGGACTTTTTCGAATGGGCTAGAGCTTGGACAGATTGCTTTATCTAGGACGCAGTAGTTTAAACTTGTAGAAGTTGGAAGGACGAGGGCGCAGTTTATGTACGACATCAAGAAAAGAAATGGAAAGCAAAAAAAGTGGAATTATCGTTTCCAAGAGGTGAGAAACATCACAAACGAAGACATTTACGCTTAATAATATGCACTAAAATATATTCAGATTGTATATGGTAGGCTGCTGCTGATAGTTTATCTAGTAACAACCCATCTATATACTAGTAAAAAGTTAAAAACGTATTTGGACTTAACACGGTTACATGTCAGTTAAGTTAGCGCTTGTTTTGCGGATGTGTCCGAATCCACACTCTAACTTGCTATTAAGTGCACTATACATCGTTAACATTGCTCCTGTTGTGTTAGGTGGTACGTAGTGTTTGTGTGTGATTTGGGACGAAGGCTCTGAACTGGCGTATTTAACGCTATGAATATAAGTAGCTAAACGTATTTTGGGTCGCGCAGTTAGCCAACAAGCTAACTAATTTCCTTGTGTTTAATGCCAAACGTTTTACCCAAGTACAACAAATTGTAACGTTTGTAAGTTGCTTACGTTGTCTAAGTTAACTAGAACCACTTAATGCATCTTAATTTGTCGTTGGTTTACTGTCCAAGTGAACGTTAATGTTTGAAGTCAACAAGTCAGTTAAGTCAGGTCGCGCCCCAAGTCGTTCTTAACCAACTACACGGTGTGTCACAGTGATAACGAAGTTATTGGGAGTGTGCAGTGTGCTCACACACTTTTTAGTCTACCAGTGAACAATTTGGGACGCAGCCCAAACAAGGGCAGTTAATCCTTTAGCCAGTGTTTAAGGCGTTTGATCCCTTTAATTCAGCTCCTATTACGAGGTTAATTATAATGTTGTTACACAACTCACGTGAGAAATATGATTCCTGTTATAAAATGTAACAAACTAACAAACATACGAATAGTTTTATTACGTTAGGTGTTTGTGTAACTGTGTTGTTGAGCTGGGTGTTTTGGGGGATGAGGTGGGTTGTAAGGTTTGGGTTTTTTTTCCCTGTTATCTGTCGTATTGTCTTTGTTATGTAACTGTGCGTGGTAACGGTGTTGTGTAGCGGTTGATATTGTGTTACTCGTGTTGTACACTGAGTGATTTGTGGTGTTTGTGTTACCATGTTGCGTAGCAGCAGATTTGTGGTGGTGTTTTTGCTTCTTGTGTGACAGTGCTGTGTAGCGATTGATTTGGTGGTGTCATGTGATATGCGTGGTTGTGCAACTGTGCTGTGTGTGCTGTTGTGTAGTGACCGTTTTTGGATGTTTGTGTTACTGAGTTGTGTGTGGTTTTTGTTCAGTGTTGGTTTTGCAATAATTGTGTTACTGTGTTGTGTAAGCGTGGTGACAGTGTTGTGTAGATGCTGATTTTGTGCTGGTTGTGAACATGTGCTGTGTGTGTTTGCATATAACGGTGCAGTATCTGTTGTTGTGTAGTGGATGATTTGTGGTCTTTGTGTAACTGTGTTGTGTAGTTATTAATTGTGTGCTGTTTGCGTACATGGGCTGTGTTTTTGTTTAGTGCATGTTTTGTTGTAATTGTGTTAATGTGTCGTGTACTCGATGTACGTGTTGTGGTGTTTGTGTTACTGTGTTGTGTAGATGTAGATTTTTTGTATAGTGGCTGATTTGGGTTGTTTGTTTTATAGTGTTGTGTACTGGTTGATTTTTGTGGTGTTTGTGCACGTGATACGTGTTGTTGTGGAACTGTGGCGTGTATGGTTGTATAGTGGCTGTTTTGCTGTAATTGTGCAACTGTTTTGTGCATCTTTCATATGGTGTTTGTTGCAGTGTTGTGTATTGGTTGATTTTTGTGGTGTTTGTGTCACTGCGTTGTGTACCTGATGTATGTTGTGGTGTTTGTGTTACTTGCGCTGCTCTCCAGCAGATGGCAGTATTCTGGAGGAAGGCTGCTGTACTGGATGTGGTGCTGATCGGTGAGGTGAAGCTCAGCAGCAGCAACAGCAGCGGCGGAGCAGAGCGGAGCTTCTTTATGGAGTCCAGATGCCGCTGCCGGAGCGGAAACCTGTCCGCCTTAACGATCATGTTGACCCCCACCATTTAACGCCGCTCCGCCCGTAATCCGGTCATCTGTGCCTAACGGAATAACGCGTCCTGTGTGTCAGAGTGAAACCGCGCTCATGGCGGAGTTTACCGACAGCTGCGGCGTGGTGCAGCCGAGGAGCGCCGAAACAGAGCCCGAACAAACCCCCAGCGCTCCGGGATCAGCACCGGAGCCTGTATCGGTATCAAACGGGGACTGTGGACTACCAACGGGGCCGGATAATAGCTCAGAGACCCGGAGTGGAATACCGCGGAAAGCAAGCATCATTAAGGTAAATTACTTTTAAATTATAGATCAATATATTTGGATTATTGATTTGTTCTGACGTTGTGTTTACACACAAACACACACAGGGTGTATGATGATGGGTTGTCACATATATCCTTTATTGTGTGTGTGTGTGTGTGTGGGTGGGTGGGAGACATATATCATACATCAACCATAGTGACATTTGGTATTGTTGTGCTAAACAACAGTTACACAACTGACCATGTTTTGAATTCACAATGTTAGTTAGATGTCATGTTATAATATACGCCCCTGTATGCGGTTCGAATCCTGGTGGTGCCTTCAGCCAGTCCAGGTGCCACAGAGACACCAACCAATTTGCCAACCAAAACATTTTCTCTTATATATAGGCTGAGCCTGGTGGTAAATTGGTGTATCGCTGCTGCATTAGGGTCCTGAGCTGTATATAGCGATCGTGACGTCATAGAAGCTCGTTATCCTTTCAAACTGGCGCCGATTGGCAGAGGTGGCACCTAGACCTTCTGCTCTATAGTCCCACTGTGACCTTAACGTCCTGTATCTGCTTGATCTGGTTCGGGGTTGTGTAAAATACCCCGGCTTCCCCTGGACGGGGCACCTGACACTTCAAGAGAAAGTTTTGACCCTTTGCTCCTGATCACGCTGTAAGAACGGCTCGGACCATGGGCCGTAGTGCTAAGGGGAACGCCGGGCGATTTCCCCCAGAGGACGCGAGAGCAGTTTGTGGACGGGATGTTCGCTGCTGCGAACTTTGCAAGGGCGTGGTGCGAGAACGAGCACAGGAAGTGCTGAAACTCGCCCCGAAACGTGATGTAACGGCCGCAGTTTTAACACGTTTTTTTTCATGGGTTTATTTTGTTTAATGCCCGTGCCGTTTCAGTTTCGCCAGCTTGGCGGACGAATCAGATTCAGGACGGAGAGCAAAACAACTCTCCCCGCTTCACTCTCTCTCTTAGAGACACTTCCCGAAACGACAAGACCTCCTTGCTTCCTTCTGCAGAAAGAGGCAGGAAGGGCTGCTTTAGTTCCTCAAAACGGCAAACGATGAACCGTCCTGATACTTCTGAACGTGCTGAATCTGATCAGAGAACGAAAAACGGCTGCAGAAATGCGACCTGGGAGCAGCCGAGTTTCTCCTGCACGTATAAAAGTACTTGGTTTAGGCCGATAATTCTAAATCTAAGCAATAATACTGACTGAAACGAGTCAGGCTTAAATCAGGGTTGCTGAAACTTGAGCTTGAGCCTGAGTAAGGCGTGTGAGCGGATACTCGGCTCGTTAGATTGAGAAACACTTTGTAGTAAGATGTGACTCAGAGCTTCTCCTGCTCAGTCCTGAAACCAGTACGATCTCATATGATTATTTGGAACGTTGTGGGTTCAAATCCCACACTGTTAATTGATTTAAGGCACCCGTAGTTATGGGATGTGTCCAAAAAATCCACACGAGTGGTTTAGATCACCCCGGGGGATGATCTTCCTTTCCCTCCTTTCCCTCAGGCAGGCCAGAAGGTCAAGTTTAAGCTTAATTAGACCCTTGATTAATCGTTAATTACCACTGACCTAGTTATAATTATAGTAATAATATATATTTTTTATTTATATATAATATATTATAATGTAATAATAACAAAATAGTCTATTTTATAATAACAGTTTAATGAATAAATCAGTAATTATTAACAAATTAACAAAATATTCAGCTACAAATAAAGTATTTAGTTAGAAATGTTTCTAAATCTTTCAAATGGCTTGCTTTAGAAACTTACAAAAAATCTTTTTGGTTGGATTTATTTTGGAAATAATACGAAAATACGAATACGAAAATAATAAAAAAAAAAAAAGTTTTTTATTTTCAAAATATTCAGACTCTTTTCATGGCATGTAATGACTTTATTTCAGAAATATTACATCTTTATTCTCAAAGTATTACGACGTTATCTAAATATTACAGCTTAATTAAAAAATATTATTTTGTTCTTTCAATATTATGGCTTAATTAAAAAAATATATGATTTTATATTCGAAATACCGTGACTTTATTCTCTTAACATTACAGTTTAATTAAAAAAAATATTTTATTCTTGAAATATTACAATTTAATTAAAAATGTGATTTTATTCTATAAATATTACAGCTTAATTATAACAAATTATGATTTTATTCTCCAAATATTACAATTGAATACTAAAAGAAATTATGATTTTATTCTCTAAATATT
This sequence comes from Parotocinclus haroldoi, assembly GCA_034779995.1. Classification (NCBI taxonomy): domain Eukaryota; kingdom Metazoa; phylum Chordata; class Actinopteri; order Siluriformes; family Loricariidae; genus Parotocinclus; species Parotocinclus haroldoi. The sequence continues at coordinate 17,657 of JAUZST010066754.1, read as the reverse complement.
AAATATTAAACAACTTAATTCGAACAAATATTATGAATTTATTCTCGAAATATTACAATTTAATAAAAAAAATGCTTTTTTTTCTATAAATATTACATTTTAATTATAACAAATTATGATTTTATTCTCTAAATTTTACAATTCAATTCTAAAAAAATTGAAATTTTGACTTTATAATCAAAATATCACAATTTAATTAAAAAATACTCTGATTTTTATTATCGAAATACTATAATTGAATTTAAAAATATTTAGATTTTACTCTCAAAGTATTGCAGTTTAATTAAAAAAAATGATGATTTTATTCTCGAAATATTACAAAAATATTATGACTATTCTCGAAATATTACAATTTAACTAAAAATATTATGATTTAATTCTCTAAATGTTACAGTTTAATTCAAAACAAATATTTTGACTTTATATTCAAAATATTACAATTTAATTAAAAAAATACCATGGTTTTATTATCGAAATACTACAATATATTTAAAAAATATTATGATTTTATACTCCAAGTACTACGACTTTATTCTCTGCATATTACAACTTTATTCTTGAAAGTGTTTTGACTTTATTATTCTTTAAATCCAACCAAAATCCTTTTTTTGTCCTATTGGTAGTAACAAAATATTTCTAACTGAATTTATTTGAGCACAAGCTCTTTCTGTGTAGCAAGTTTGTTTTGAGTATCAGAATCTTGAGTTGTTTTGAACGTGGGATGAAGGAGTAAATATCTCCAGGTCCAGATTGGAGATAGAGTTTAGAGCACTATGAGAATCTTCTCTATCGATCAGGCTTACACTCTGTGGATTCTGTAATTCAGCACGTGAGAACAGTGACATTAAAGCAGGAAGAGGAAGTGCTTTCACTGCTCACCAGTTCGAGCTCTTAAGACCTGTTTTTGTGAGCGGTCACCGTGTCACGAGAACAGAAGAAACGGGGCAGAAGCTGCGACATTTTTACGTCCTGACCTGTAAAGTGTGAACGCTTTAGAAGAGGAAAGTTAGAAACGGTTTCTGATTTAAGATCTCGTTCAGGAAAGCTGACAATAAAATAAAAAACAAAAACATGCACAGCACATGTTGAAACATCTCCCTGGTGTAGCCCATGTGCCTCAAGGTGCAGCTCGATGTGAGTGCTTTTGGAGATTCTTTTTGTTTTGTGTTGATGGTTTGCAAACAGACTTGAAAACGTGAGGAACATTTTCGTAAGCAAGGGTGTAACGATACACTCGTCACCCTGCAGAACATCAACTCTTACTGAATATGTTTTGGAACCACAAATATTAAGCCCTGTGCAGTTAAGTTAAACGTCTAGAAAAGGTTACTAGAGGCTTCGTAGAAACTGAAAACAAAATGAGAAATTGTTTGAAAAAGTTCCTTTTGTGTTCCTGCAGAATAGCACACAATTCAAAATCATCTTTGCTCTTCACGTATAATATTTTAGAAGCCAAAACAAAGGACAGAAATAGTCGGAGTTTAAAATGCGCATGGAAACGGGACGCCCACTGGTGTCCAAAAAGGCAACTGCACCAAACTGCGTTAAAAAAAAAAAACCATATAAAACATAACATATAAAAAATATAAAATACACGAAACATTATCATCAATTTCACTCTACTATAAATTAACATTAAACACGATTTTATTACAAACCGTTAAAATGTTTGCTCTGAGGTTCCCAGAGTCCGGTTTTCCATGGGCACTGGTGTCTTAGAGGTTCCTATGATCTTCTGTTATTTAATCCAAAAGCTCTAGTGGAGCCTAGGGTGACAGTGGCAAGGAAAAACCCCCTAAATGTTAGGAAGAGGCCGAGGAAAGCTCATAAAGGAGCAGGACCCATTTAGGACCCTGGATGTTATATATATATATATAAGAAATAAAAATGTGAATTCGGTAGCTTAATTTAAAAGAATAGTTTAAATATTGTTCAAAAACCCACGGGTTGAAGCCCCAGTACTGCCAAGAGCCACTGCTGGACCCTTGAGGAAGGTCCTTAAAGCTGAGTTACTTGGGTTGTGGGCCCGTTTGAGGGACATATCTGGCACTGTGATGGCTTAACGGACCAGAAGGTCCAGAAGCTGCTGGGTCTCCTTATCCATATCCTCTTCTGTGATTTATCTCCCTGTTCCGAACATCTAAAAAATGGATGAAGGTGGAAGGATCGAGGATGAGCCGGGAGGCGCTGGGACGTGGCGGCAGTTCAGCCATCTGTCTCCCGTCTCTGAGGAACAACGTCCTCATCAGTTCTCATCAGTGTGTGGTCACTTTCGGATCGGAAGCTATTTTTAGTTCAGCCTAGATTCAGGGCCGAGATTAGAGTCGCAGGGAGAGATCAAAACGCCAAGGCTCTTCCCGATACAGCCAAAAGTTTGTGGACACCACAAACATGGTCATTTCGAAAAACTAGTCCCATGCCTCGGGGGTCCAGATGACGTTCTTTACATCTGGGGCTGCTTCAGGGCCGGTTTGGACCCGGTACCGCCGCGATCGCGCGTTTGCGGTCGTGTCTGTGAGAGCGCTCACTTCCTGTTCACACCGTTGACAGTTTCACTCCTCAGTGGGAGAGTCGTGTTGCACCGAGATTACAGGCCGTGGTTCCTCCGAAGCTCGAGAAATCCTGCAAACCCCGTCCTACAATCACTCGCTGCACGAACGCGAGCACGCGCCAAATTACAGACCCACCAACAGCACGTCATAGAGATGAGACGAACCGCTAATCAGGACGCCATGACCGCCATGTCGCTGATCAGAGGGGTTTTTCAGGGAGGTCTAGCTTGGGTGTCAGGCTTGGGTGAGAGGCGGAGGGATTTATTTCCGTTAACGTTTGTCAAATTCCAAAAAAAATACACAGACAAGCCAACGAGCCTATATCTCAGTCCATGTGAATTTCCCGGACCCAGGATCTCCCAGCAGATCCTTACCCAGAGCATCACAGTCCCTCCACCGGGTCGTATTCCCTGGTACCACCACTTCCCCTTAAAAAGGTGTCCATGTACCCGACCGACTGCTTATCGGACTTATGGACCTTTTTCAACGGTCCAGTTTGGACTCCTGGGCGTCTCTGGTGGCGCTGAGCGGGGGCACCCCACAATCCTTATTTAGGACGATAGATCTACCTATAGACCAACCTACTGTTCACTTACTGTCTGGGTGTACAAAATAACTAGCAAGATGTTAATAATCATATGAGAAAATGAAGATGAAGATATTTATTAAGCCTGTTGGGTCAAGAAACAGCCTTCTAACAGGGACCCAGGTTCAAGGCCCAGCCCTGCCGTGTCAGGGGTGTATTTTTAGACGCTGCTGCCTGGCGGGTGCCGCTGTGACCCTGACCAGGACTTGTAAAAGAAAAATGAATAAATAAGTTGACGAAACCAAGCCACAGGGTTCTTCCAGTCGTCCTGGATAATAACCTGGCGTTTTAGTGTAATCTGCTGACGTGATTTAATTCCTGCTCGCTCCATGCTTTTAGTGGATGAAGCCCGAGCTTAAACCTGCAGCCTGATTAAACCGAGCTGCTTTGGGGAGTTCTTTAATGCCTATCCTTTCTCTGGGTGAGAGGACGAGCGGATCAGGAGGATGGAACGGTGGAACGTTATCGCTAACGGTTTTGCGCGTGATATTAAACGTGTGAGGTTAGACTTCCAAGAATGCGAGTGTGAGTTTAACCGAGTAGTTCGACTAATCCGATCAGCGGAACCCCACCCAGGGACGGGTTCTCACTTAGATTTTTGTATTTTTTTTTTAATTTTTATTTTGTTACCTTTGTGTCCGTGTGAGCACGCACGAGACCGATTGGGTCTGATTAAATTTCCAGCCTGTGTGCCGTTTTACTTCATTATGATCTCATGCCCCAGGACTTAATGAAAAACCTTGACGTTCGGGTCCGCCGGAGAATTAATTTGAACCCCGGCTCTCGAGCCACGAGTAAATAAACCGACGCATGCTCTGGTTTCAGGTTAATTAAAGATCCTCTCTCTCTCTCTCTTTCTCTCTCTCTCTCTCTCTCTCTCTCTCTCTCTTCTTCAGAGAGAGTCGTTACCAGAACACGATAAGTGAATATTACTAGACCTTCATCTCTCAGATGGGCTTCGGCCTCTTACAAAAGCCTCTGCCCGGAGTTTGGCGTGTTCTTCATCTGTCTGCATGTTCAATCTAGGGGTGTCAAAAAGCTGAGCAATTCAATATCATGTCCACTTAAAAACTTATAACGATGTTTAAAAAGCGATCCAACTTCATGGCTAAAAGAAATCATTTCCGAGCCAAACTGGCACCTCTAGCTCGGCATGGGCCTCCCAGTGTTCTTTGCCAAAATAATGCCTGTAAGCGAACTGGCTCGTCTAAATTCAGGCTTCTGTCCAGTGCTCCTGGACTGGTTCCAGTCCTGTCATGACCCTCGACATGACGAGATCTGGTTTCATAAAAAAGCTTTCCTTAGGCATACGTTTACGTCTAAATAACGTCCAGTGCCCGCCCTAAACTATGCTTTGAGGCTTAGAATGGTCACCCGTGATGTAAACACGAGTCGTGCCATGTTCTCCTGTCCATGGAGGATGCACAGGTGTGCGGTTTGCTCGATTATCGAATGCCAAATGCATCCCGGACCGACGCCACTGACAAATGCTATTAGCTACCCCAAAAACGTGATCCCTTTGCAAGCACACGGGAGCAGCCCAATGAAGTCTCGATCGATTTGTTCCAGCCAGCAGTCGAAGCCGAAAACAGCAGATGTTCGCTCCTCGAGTCATTCCTGATTCATTAAATCCTCAGGAGTTTCTGAAGTGGAGGCTCTGCTAAGCCCGGGTGTTACGTTTCGGGACGCCCCACCGTAGAGGCGTAGATCCCGTTAAGTCTAAGTCAGGTGAGCGTGCACCTAAGGAGGGCTGATTTGAACCGCTGAAGCTTAAACCAGTCCAAGTGCCTCTGACTGCGCATCGTGGCCCAGCGGACATTAGCACGTGGGCGCGTGTCCCGAGTGAATACCTCAAATGGGGGGGACGGGCCGAAAAAATAACTCTCTCAATCCGTTAGGGGATTTGCACCCAGGTGCTATCTGGAAATGTTTCCACAGTCCAGACAGAACGATAAATCTCCAGTGTCTGCTTTTGCAATTTAAAACAAAGGGGGTTAAAAATAACCCCAAATGAATCAGGCGATGCAAAGACTCCAAGGTTTCCTTACATGTCTTGGTCCCAAAGCGAGGTCCGGACTCTTCGGAATAACTTTGTGAGGGGTGAATGTCCGACCCCCTTCCCATGAGAGCAAACAAACCGTGGAGGAAATAATGAAACTGGGCTGCAGACTCTCGGTTTGGTTTGGCTGCATTGTTTCAGCAGAATCACCACATTTCCTCACACTGTTCCAGAGGAAATCCTAAAACAGAACCAGCTTTCAGACAGGAACCAGGAACCTGGAACCAGGACCGCACCTGAAGGACAAAACCGGCTTCTCCCACGGAAAAGAAATAAAAGAAGCAGATAAACAGAATGGTTTAAGAAGTACTTTGAAATACTTTGTGTCCATCTGTGTGCTCTTTCTTAAAATTTTGAGACGATATTTAAGTAAAGGGTCTGCTCACGATGATCGATTTGACGTCCCATGAAAGCTCCTTCGTTGTTTCTGACGTATGCAAACGACAAAGCGGTGCTCGCTTTCTTGTGTATGTTTTTAAACAGCAACTTCAATCCCATGCAATTAAAACAAATGACTAGAGATAAGTGCAAAATAAAAATTCCTGTTGTTATTTCTGGAGAAAATAATGTGTACTTTCCTTGTATAATCATTTTGAGAAGCAAAACAGAACCTTAGTCCGCCGCAGTTCCGAGAAATCAGAGAAATGGCGAGTTCCGCACATCATCGCAGCCGTGGCTTTTCTCTCATATTTTATTACTACTAACAACATATTTACGCCAAAATAATCAAGCAGAACAAACCACAGAAGCAAATTTCATACAGGACGTGCCTTAACGCTGGCTGTACCTTTTCCCAAGGTGTACGCCCACAACGGACGAGTCGTTGCCATGCAACGGTGGAGACGATGTGCTAGCGTGTGACACGAGGATTAAAGGACAAAAAATGAACAATGAAATAGTCCTGCTGATCCCCAAGGCTTTGGGTTTGAGTTTGGGTCCTTCTGACTGGGCCATGGTCCCAGGATATACCTGAAAGCGACCGTGTAAACAGCAACGGTGCAATGTCATTTTTTTTCTTCTTCTCAGGATGGTTCGAGGCAACGCAAAGAGAGGAAGAAGACGGTGTCCTTCAGCAGCATGCCGACGGAAAAGAAGATCAGCAGCGCCAGCGACTGCATCAACGCCATGGTGGACGGGTCAGAGCTGAGGAAAGTGCGCTCCAACTCCCGGGTCTACTACCGCTACTTCCTGCTGGACCCCGACATGCAGTCCCTCAGGTGGGAGCCGTCGAAAAAAGAGTCGGACAAAGCCAAAATCGATGTGAAATCCGTCAGGGAGGTGCGGACGGGCAAGAACACGGACACGTTCAGGACCAACGGGATTTCCGACCAGATTTCGGAAGACTGCGCCTTTTCGATCATTTACGGCGAGAACTACGAGTCTCTGGATTTAGTCGCCAACACTGCCGACGTGGCCAACATTTGGGTGACGGGGCTGAGGTACCTGATCTCCTATGGGAAGCTCAGCCTGAACATGATGGAGAGTTGCCACAACAGCCTGCGCTCGTCCTGGCTCGGGGACCACTTTGACCAGGTGGACGCCAGCTCCAGCAAAAGCGTCAGCCTTTGTGCGGCCGTGCAGCTGATCAAAAAGCTGAACCCGGGCCTGAAGAACGTCAAAATCGAGCTCAAGCTGAAGGAGCTGCACAAAGCGAAGGATAAAATGGGATCGGACGTTACCAAGGAGGAGTTCATCGAGATCTATCACGACCTCTGCACCAGGCCGGAGATCTATTTCCTGCTTGTTCAGTTCTCCAGTAACAAAGAGTATTTGGACACGAAGGACCTGATGATCTTTTTGGAAGCCGAGCAGGGCATGGCGCAGGTCAGCGAGGACACGAGTTTAGAAGTCATCCAGCAGTACGAACCCTCGAAACAGGGCCAGCTTAAGGGCTGGCTGTCTTTGGACGGATTTACGAACTACCTGATGTCCAACGACTGCCACATTTTTGATCCGGAACAAAAGACGGTGTGCCAGGACATGAACCAGCCCCTGTCTCATTATTACATCAACTCATCTCACAACACCTACCTGATCGAGGACCAGTTCAGGGGCCCGTCGGACATCACGGGGTACATCCGGGCTCTCAAAATGGGGTGCCGGAGCGTAGAGCTGGACGTCTGGGACGGCCCGGATAACGAGCCGGTCATTTACACCGGCCACACCATGACCTCGCAGATCGTCTTCCGGAACGTCGTGGACGTCATAAACAAGTACGCCTTCGTAGCCTCGGAGTTCCCGGTGATCCTGTGTGTGGAGAACCACTGCTCCCTGAAACAGCAGAAAGTCATGTTTCAGCACCTCAAGAAAATCCTCGGGGACAAAATGCACACGGATCCGCCCAAACCCGACGACAGCTACCTTCCTTCCCCCAATGACTTGAAAGGCAAGATCCTTTTGAAAGGAAAAAAGCTGGGGGGCACCTGCGCTGGATCCGAGGGCGAGGTCACCGACGAGGACGAGGGGGCCGAGATGTCGCAGCGTATGAACATCGAGGCGGGAGAACAAACAACGGTCAATCCGGCGAAGAAATTCCAGCTGTCCAAAGACCTCTCCGACCTGGTGACCCTGTGCAAATCCGTCCAGTTCAAAGACTTCCCGACGGCCTTCCAGAACCAGAAGCACTGGGAGCTGTGCTCGTTCAACGAGGTCTTCGCCGCCCGCTGCGCCAGCGACCACCCCGGCGACTTCGTCAACTACAACAAGAAGTTCCTCGCCAGAGTTTACCCGAGCCCGATGCGCATCGACTCGAGCAATATGAACCCTCAGGACTTTTGGAAGTGCGGCTGCCAAATAGTGGCGATGAACTACCAAACCCCGGGTCTGATGATGGACCTGAACATCGGCTGGTTCCGACAGAACGGCAACTGCGGCTACGTGCTTCGCCCGGCCATAATGCGGGAGCACGTGTCGTATTTCAGCGCCAATACGAAGGACTCGGTGCCAGGGGTGTCGCCGCAGCTCCTGCACATCAAGATCATCAGTGGGCAGAACTTCCCCAAACCCAAAGGCTCAGGTGCCAAGGGGGACGTCGTCGACCCCTATGTCTACGTAGAGATCCACGGCATCCCCGCCGACTGCGCCGAGCACAGGACTAGAACGGTCCGCCAAAACGGGGAGACGCCCCTTTTTGACGAGAGCTTTGAGTTTCAGATTAACCTCCCCGAGCTGGCCATGGTGCGCTTTGTCGTCCTGGACGACGACTACATCGGGGACGAGTTTATTGGGCAGTACACCATTCCGTTCGAGTGCCTCCAGCCGGGGTTCCGCCACATCCCTTTGCAGTCCCTCACCGGCGAGGTCCTGCCTCACGCCTGGCTGTTCGTCCACGTGGCCATCACCAACCGACGGGGTGGAGGCAAGCCCCATAAGAGAGGGCTGTCTGTCCGCAAGGGGAAGAAAAGTCGGGAGTACGCCACCATGAGGATCCTGCTCATCAAGGCAGTGGATGAGGTTTTTAAGGGGGCTGCACAACCCCTCCGAGAGGCCACCGATCTGCGAGAGAACGTGCAGGTAGGGACAGGGTTCTTGGTTCATTATTTGAAAGAGGTTTGGTATGACGGCTACGGAAAGTTTGAAAAAACGAATAATAACTTAAAAGTATTAATGTCTTGAGTCCCGGACTTTTTGTCTGTCCATCTTTTGTCTGTTTAACCGTCTGTCTGTCTCCGTCTACCTTTTTTTTTTTTACCCGTCTGTCTCTTTCTGTGTCTGTCTGTCTGTCTCTCTTTCTTTGTCTGTCTGCTTCTGTATTATTTGTCCATCTGTCCCTGCTTGTCCATCTCCATCCATCTCTCTCTTTCTCTGTTTGTTTTTTGTTTGTTTGTTTCTTTTTGTCTCTTTCTGTCTCTCATGCCCCTGTCTTTTATTTGCCCATCTCTGTGTCCGTTTGACTGTCTGTTCGTCTTTGTCGTTAAGCATGTGGTTCAATCCAGACCTCGGACTCGGATACTAACATGTTAAATAAAAAATCTGTCTTTCTAGCTACATTCTCGAACCCTGCCTAAACGATCTGTCTGTAATCCCACATAAATACCTGCACTCACCCCCTATGTCCCTCTTTGTGCCCCATTACCCTCTATCTGCCCCTGTGCTGTGTGGGATTTCATTATATGAGACTTAGCTGAAACTCTACTCTCTACTCTATCTCGGTTAGATCTGATAGTCTCTGATTTGAGCCGCTTCCTTAGTCTCCGATCAGCATGAAGGGGTGTGTGTGAGCTTTGCGCAGGTACAGGCTATTTTAGATCTTTCACACAGCGTAGTAACGTTTAGTGACTGAGTTTTTCTCTGAAGCGTGTTGCCTAAACCACTTCCTGCTCCTGTTTGGTACAGATTGCAGTCAGTTAGTGAGAGGAAGTTCTGTCTCTTCTCTCTCTCTCGCTCTCTCTCTCTCTCTCTCTCTCTCTTTCTCTTTCCTTCTATCGCTCTCTCCCTCTTTCTTTCTCTCTTTTCTCTCTCTCTCTCTCTCTCTCTCTCTCTCTTTCCTTCTATCGCTCTCTCCCTCTCTCTCTCTCTTTCTTTCTCTCTATCTTTCTCTCTTTTCTCTCTCTCTATCTTTCTCTCTTTTCTCTCTCTCTCTTTCTCTCTCTCTCTTTCTTTTCTCTTTCTCTCTCTCTCTCTCTTTTCTCTCTCTCTTTTCTCTCTCTCTCTCTTTTCTCTTTCTCTTTTTCTTTCTTTTCTCTCTCTCTCTCTCTCTCTCTCTGTCTTTCTTTCTTTCTCACTCTCTCTCTGTCTTTCTCTCTCTCTCTCTCTCTCTCTCTTTCTCTCTCTCCCTCCCATTCTCGCTTTGCATGTCATTGGGCAGTTGTTTTACATGTAAAATGCATTTTCACACTCACACTGTGTGTGTGTGTGTGTGTGTGTGTGCGCGCGTGTGTTTCCACAGAACTCTATAGTCTCATTTAAAGAGCTGTGTGGTTTGTCTGCGGTGGCGAACCTGAAGCAGTGCATTCTGGCACTCTCGTCTCGTCTGATGGGTGCCGAAAACCCACTGGTGCTGTTTAACCTGAAGGAACCGTACCCCAGCATGGAGGCCCAGGGGGCGCTGCCTGAGATCCTCAAGAAGGTGGTGACGACGTACGAGACGGTGAGAGTCTCATACCTACCCTCATAAATTACCTCCCCCCCCCCCCACACACACGTGTATGTAACCATAAATGCCCCCAAGATACAAGAACCGATTATATATAGGCATTCAATGTAATTTCTGCTCTACAGCTTCCGAAAAAAGGGAGGGTTTCATGGCATCCCTTACAGCTGTACGTCGAGCTATTTAGAGAGTGTAGAAATTACAAACTGCTTTATGATCAGCGTTTGAGAAGCCAAAGGTGGAGCTGTCAGATCTTTAGAAACTGTGGCATGGACGAAAATATTCCAGATCCTCAGATTCTGGGCTTCCTAAGCGGCTCCGAATGTGAAGCTCCAGATCTGCAGCGTGTGATGTGGTTCCAGAGTCATGCCGGGAGGCCGGGATGAGCGATGGGCAACATGCAAGCACCTCTTAGTCACATTCCACAGCTGCAGAGGCAGGCTGAAGGCCGGCATGTCGACTGTGATTAGGCTCCTAATGACTGGAGAAATTACAGCCTTGGTGGCAGGCTCGGCGGTACACGGAGGTATTTATAGAACGGGACACTTGGAGGAGGAGGAGGAGAAGGAGGAGGAGGAGAAGGGGGCATCAGTGTGCCTCTGGTTCGTAAACAAGAGTAGGAACCGACTGTCTTCATTGTGTGTGTATGGGTGTATCTGGAATCTAAGGAACGATCTCCTTTATTAGATCCACAGTCATTTGGATGATCACGTCTGTATATCATTTAATTTGATAAAGGAACTTCGTGCACAGAGACTTTTTTCCCTCGAACTCGAGTCGGAATGCCAACAAGGCAATCAAGGTAATCCTACTCCTAAATTAAATTGAGATCTTGGAGTAGAAAAAAGAACAAACGAATGCTCGTGTTTTCAGTCATGAATCTTGAGTGTCCACAAACTTTTGGCTGTATATTGTGTATACCTATTTGTATATGGATGTATACAAGAATGAAAATGTCGGGGCACAACACTCAGTGGAACTCGGCTACCCCCGGCCCTCGGAGCGCTCGGTTGTTGTTCTGCTGGAGCTTTGCCAGAATCTTGATGAGTAGTGTTTATCGATCTTTGGCTCGTGTTGGACGCGGCTTCTTGCCTTTGATGAGCTGCTGAACTCTTCTGCTTCTTGGCAGCTTTTCGGTGCTTTTAGTCGATATTGAGATGTTCGAGTTAAACTACCTCATGGTACAGTAATTAAGGCCCGGACCTTTGGCAGACTTACTGGCACAAGGCAGGGTCCAAAACAAAGGGTTAAATGTAGGGGCAGAAAGAAGTCATTAATAATAACCGGAATAACACACAGTCTGGGGTAAAGATTAAAACAGAGTCAGGAATAGATCAGATCATCAGCTTAGGGACAGAAATTAAGCATCCGCAATGAAGGATCCAAAACGCACTGGTCCCGAATGTAGGGTCCAAAACGTAAAGACAAATGTAGTGAATGTAGGGTTTCGAACCTCAGTAACTTGGGTTTCCTAACATAGGGTCCATAAACATAGGGGTCAGAACAAATGGTCCACAAGTTGGGGTCCAAAACATAGGGTCCATGGCTTAGCCATGCACCTTAGGGTCCCATAAACTAGGGTCCATTTTTGGGGTCCATAATGTAAGGTCTATAACTTTGGGTCCATTATTTATGGTCCTTAACATGGGGTAAAGATCACAAGGTCCTTAAATCTTTAATGGGTCTTTAACATAAGGTCCAAAACATCGGGTTCAAAACAAAGTACCAAATGTAAGGGTTGTAAATGTAAGATCGAGACACCCGGTCCAAAAATGTAGGGGTGAATACATAGGGTCCAGAAGGTGACGACCAGGACTGTTTGGGTTGGGTCCATTTTGTTGAGTCCAAAATCTGGTTTCGTAAGACCCAAACCGCTTGGCATTTCCCGTTGCGTTAAAATGGCATCGCCGTCGGCATTGTAATCATTTTGAGAATGATAAGAGCCACTCGGGGAGACAAGGGAATGGCCTTGGACTGAGATGTTGATGGGGCTGAGAGGGTTCTCAGTATTGAACGCAGGTCATTAACAGGGATTCATTTAAACAAAGCTCGCTCTCATCTCCTCTCATTCCTCACGCCGTGTTCGGAGTGATTGCTTTTCCTCGGAACGCCGTGCCATGAACGAAGCCATTATGGGCACTTAATGCCAAAGCCTAACGCCATTACGGAACCCTCAACCTTATCCTTAAACGGTTATGATAGAAACGCTTACGATCACTGTTCTTCTCTCTCAGATGATCCAGATGAGCAGGACCCTGGTGGAGAACTCGGACATCGTCTACGAGAATTTGCTGCAGGTCCAGAGAGCAGGTGAGCGCAGGAAAGCCCTTCAGAAATAAAGCAGAGCGACGATAAGGTGACGACTCGCCGAGCTTGTTTTTTCTTTTTTTTTTTTTTACATTTATTTATTATTTTTTAATACACGTGTATTTACGCGGTCGCAGCAGTTACACAAGCAGGCCAGGCCGCGCTGCTGCGAGCGTTGGCTGAAACCCACGGGGACGCTGTTAAAAATAAACCTCAGCCTCCGTCCTGATCCTCTGGAAGTCCAGCCAAAGACAAATTGACTCTGTTAACCACAAACTGTAGAACATTTATCCCTTTTCACCACATCATCAGCTTCAGAACCGGGAGCAGCGTTCAAGCTAAAGATAGGACGCAACGAAAATACGTCGCGCTAAACCGGAATAAACGCAGAATGTGCAGGCTGAACGAGAAATCCTGCCCTGCGCAAAGAACTCGCTTAAAAAAAACAGGCGTGGATTTGGCAATGATGTTTATCAAAAAAAGCTGTCGGTTGTCTCAGAGTCGTTATAGACGCGTTTTCCCCGGTCCGGTTTGTGTTTATTCAAATTATTCTCCTCAAAAGTTGGGATGATTGACTTGGGAAGCAGAACTGAATACCAAATAAACGGATTGAAATGTTCTAACGAGACCTTAAAATGAGCTCAGACTAAACTTAACGTCAACACAGGTGGATCACTGTATGTATAAGGATCATGAAATCGATTAAACAGGTTAAAGGAACATCCAGCGAGCGGCAGAACAGCCGGAGAGCAGGAACGCGTCCTGGAACGCGTCTGACCTTGAGTCGGATGGGCCACAACGGGGGCGGTTTTTGCATTGTTTGTTTTTAATTATGGATCGTCTCGGGCGTCATCCCCACGAGTAACCAGGTGAGGGTTCAGAAGTGCGTGCCCCCGCCCCGCACGCTGCTGTTTCTAGGTTACCGTGAGTGGCAGTTAATGAATCGGGCCGGGCGGCCGAGCCTCTCATTGATCTGCGCTGATTGAATCTTCTAGGCTGTCAGACCTCGTTTGCCGTTCGGTCATCGAGCAGCTCTGGAAGCGGCTGTTCCCCTGCTCGGATCGATTCCGCTTTGTTACGTCCGTGTCTGACACTGGGCCTCACTTGGAACGCTTTTTCGTTTAAGCAGACCCGACGCGTTCAGGCTTGCGGCCTGTAGATTTGTAGATTCTCTCCGAGTCGTTGATTCACTCGCCCTTACCTCCGTTGACATTTAGAGAACTCGATGTCTGCACATGACGGATCCGATCTCGTTAGTCCGGGCCCGTATCTGCTCGGTCACCCCAGGGGTCGTGCACATGACGGGGCGTTCCACAACAAGTGCGGATCAAACTTGATGGAAAGGGCCAGAAAATCGACCGCTCCCTACAGCCCCTTTAAAATCGATACACTTTTTCAGACGCTATTAAGCGCCCAGGGCTCATTTATCACCAAATCTCTGTATAAGTCTAGTTTCGGTTACATTCGATGGTCAGTTGATGATTCGGACTCTGCAAAAGAACCAAACTCGTTCACATTGTTGTTGTTGTTTTAAAGCTTTAGATGTTTGCGCTATTCCGAAAACAATGGGACGTTTATGTAACCCTGGTAATTTAACTAATGCCACATGAAACGCTCTCGAGGGGAAACAGAGCTGCGTCGTTATTACAGAGCTTTGCTCTCCGAATGAATCACAAAGCCCCCTGGGTAATGTGGAATGCCAGCGCTGTTTTTTTTTTCCCCTCTGTAATTTCATTTGTGCAGTCGAGCCTCATGTCTTTTTAAGCTACAAAGGATCCACTTTAGGACGGGTTTAGGAGCTACACAGTCAGGACGGTTCTGTTAGCAGTCGAAACGCCCCCGCTGATGTCTTTGTGCGCCCATGCTCGGCCAGAACGGGTGGTCCCGCTTTTCAGGCCAGACTGAATGACCTAATGTTGAAATACGGAGGATGAGGACGCCGATCGATCCGTGCTCTTGGTGAAACTTTTTAAAGCGGAACCTCCTGCGCGATGTGTTTACAGGAAGGTCGGCGACCTATAAAAAGGGTCCGAACCCCGCCGGCGTGATGTGGTGCGACCGCCTCGCGGCAGAAAGGCTTCTCTCCGTGCTCTGGACGTCCTCACAGAGCTCGCATTCATGGAGGCCGGTGTTTGAATTACGCGTGGATTTTCACACCCTCGCTCTACTGTCGGTTGCTAGGCAACGCTTGCCTCGAGAGGCATCCCACCGACACAGACCTCGATGCGTTCACACGCTATTAAACCCAGCGGAGGATCGTCTTACCTCCACCAAAGAGTCTCGCGTACGGTCTTGCCTTCACGCCCTGAGAGATCTCGCTCCGTCTGGGAGAAGGCCATGGCAGTGCACGGTTAAAATATTGGCCCACAGAGCCGTCCGAAAGCTCTGAAGACCAGCTCGGGCATGGACAGAAAAGCAAATGCGGACCAGCTTCAAGACCTCAATCCCAACCGTCAAGCTTGGTGGAGGCTCATCAAGGTCCGTGCCTTCTAGAAATGCTTTGCGTTCACGGTAACGGCGTCAGAAGATGCCGTTGGTGTTTCACAATGCAGAGGAAACGGCCACTGTTTAACCATTTAAAACCAACTGGGAAGCACGGTGAGCAAGAGTTGACATGGAGACGTAAAGGTCTGACATCAACCGCGACGGCTGCCAGAGCTTCCATTAAAAAATCCCCCAAATTCCTTCAAAACCAGCCGAGGAAGCAGCGTAGCGCTCAAGCAGAATGCGTGTAGTGCCGTGGTCGATTCAACGTGTCGTTAGAGCAGGTGGAAATGGAGGAACAGTACATTTCGATCGCTGATCTTGGGTTAATCTTGAAGTGAAAGCGACGTGTCGCGTTTCATTCTTTTTTTTTTCGTCACAGCGATGGAGTTCCACGAGAATCTGCACCACATGGCGGTGAAGGAGGGTCTGAAGGGCAGGAAGCTACACAAAGCCATCGAGAGCTTCACCTGGAACATCACCATCCTCAAGGTAAAACGCGCAGAGGCATTTAGTTCCGTTTTCCGTTCCGTTCCTTCTTAACGTCTGTTGATCTACAAGAAAGTTCCTGCATTTCGATGCAGTTCCCTTACACAAAATTACAGTAGAGATAGAAGTTCCAGAATGTGAACTGTATTCAGGGTTACAATATCAGCACTGAAGAGGTCCAGAACCACAGGGTTCAGGTCCAGAGGTTAGACTTTCAGTACTAAAGTACGGTATAAAGCGTCCTGGTTTTAGTGTGAAAGGTTCCTGTATCAATACGGTACGGCATCACGTATGGCTGGGGTTGTCTGGGACGTCGCCATGATAAACGAATCTAATCTAAAGTCTCAAGCTTAAAATGTAGATGTTTGCCCCGAATTTAAATCTTGTTTTTGTTTTTTTGTTTGCTTTAAATCACCCCGGAGGTACGTGGAATATCAACGAGCCTCTGCGTTATCAGTCGAAAATGATATTTATGTTTTGCTTTGTTTACATGCCCTCTTTTTATTATTGAAATCATTTATCTCCGTGAGATTTGCTCATTATTAGATCGTCCATCGTTTTGGTTAATCGTTCGGTGTTTAGGTAAATCGGCCTGTTTTTTTTTTTTTGTTTTTTTTCCCGCCCTCAGGGTCAGTCCGACCTCCTGAAGCACGCCAAATCCGAGGTTCTGGAGAACATGAAGCAGGTTCATTACGCCGCCCTCACCTGCAACCTGGCCAAAGACGTGCCGTTGTGCGGGTCCGAATCCCGAGTCCAGCGAAGCCTAGAGGCCATCCCAGAAAAGGTCTTGGTCGACCCGAGCGATGAGGAGGAGAACTGATGTCTGATATCTGAGGTCATGCTCCCCAGGGGTGAGTCACAGGGGTGTGAGCGGATCAGATCGGATCGGATTCGATTCGATTCGGTTTTCCCGCTGCAGGACGGACGTGAAGCACTGTAAATCATTGACGCCAAGCCTTGCTGTCGTACAATCCGTGTCTCTTCTTCGCCTTTTCGGTATCATTCCATAGACGTCGGGCCGAAGTGCCTCGTTTTCTAAAAAACCTCAACTTCAGAAGCAGACGCCTGCCCTCCCGATACCCTTCGATCCTCTTCGGCTCTAGTTACAGGCCGCGGTCCGTCCGGACCGGACCCCGACTACCTGCTGATGGAACTCCGA
This sequence comes from Parotocinclus haroldoi, assembly GCA_034779995.1. Lineage (NCBI taxonomy): Eukaryota > Metazoa > Chordata > Actinopteri > Siluriformes > Loricariidae > Parotocinclus > Parotocinclus haroldoi. Next base: position 929 of record JAUZST010066754.1, on the reverse strand, counting down.
AACGTGCACTTAAGCGACAAGCACAAATATTAAAGGATGGGAAACTGGAGCCTAGAACGTTTCCGAGTCGAGCTGTTTACAAAAAAAAAAACCAAACTGTTCCTTCTGCCAAATCGGTGTGAGCCTGTACAGAAATCCTCAGATCTATATGGAGAGCTGTTACCTTTTTTGTCTCGTCTTTGTTTTGGTTTCGCCAGTTTGTCGGATGCCATTTTTGAAATGCCCGTTGTGAAGCGTTTATACGCGACAGTTCGTTTCGTGGAGCTCATGTTCGTACAGCCGTCGCTTACAACCGAAAAATCCAAACGAGAAACAACACGGGACACGGGTTTCCCTCTTTTCAGTCATAGACCGGAACGGTTCTGGAAGTGCAGAGATCCGTTGCCATGACGTTTCCGTCCGGAGGAGCAGAGTAACGGTTACAGGAATGGTCATAAATGCTTTCAGGGTTTAAATTAAACACAGAATGTTTGTAACTCAGGTGGACACGGTGCTCAGAGGGACTGATGGAAAAGCACAAACATTTAGATTTATTAGAGCCGGACGTTCCCGCCGATCCTTTGATCCGCGACCTGTCGTTTGTCCCCGAAATCATCCCATTGGTCTCTCGGCTCCTGGAACTACCACTTTACTTCTTTCTGTACCTCTGTTTCATGTTTACGAGGTTCCAGCCATGTCGTGGAAACTGAAACGTCCATCATCCGACTGTTTTATCACCCAAAAGCTCTGAAATAAAACCACCAGGAAGAAAATGTGACCGTGTGCCGGACCTCTGATTTGATCAGGTACAATTTTCTGGAGGTTTTGATGCTCTAAGTTTTGAGCTCCCAATCGTCCATTGGGCTCGGTACCAGGTTTGATTTTAGTTCTATAGTGACGCTTGGTTAGTTTGGACTAAACCTTGACTAATTTAAGCTTATTTCTAAGTT
>JAUZST010066743.1:0-22362 GCA_034779995.1 Parotocinclus haroldoi | reverse complement strand
CACACACACACACACACACACACACACACACACACACACACACACACACACACACACACACACACACACACAGGGTCACGCATACAGTCACACACTAAGGCAGATATCACAGAGAAAGGGCCCAGGCCGCTCAACCCTGGGACTGAACTCAGGACCTTCTTTCTGTGAGGGAGCGGTGCTACCCACCGAGCCGCCCATGCTTTTTGCCATATTATTGACTATTAATAATTGACTGTTAATATAATTACATCTCTTGGTAGTTCATTTCTTGCCTTACCACAAATGAAAAAGATTTGAAGGGTTTCAAAATCAGAAGGTTACAGTATATTACATACGGGACCTGCAATTACTTTGCAATCACAAACGGGACAAACTGTGTTCGACTCCTGCATTTATTCTGTTTGCTCTGCACAAAACCGGGATGTTGGCTGACGGTAATGCTTTATTTTGAGGGCCACAAACATCACAAACTCATGGTGAATTAATGCTGTAGTAATGCTTAAGGTTCATGTTCTACCTTCATTACTACATGAATTCATATCGCGGCCCTGTACGAAGGCATGAGTGATGCTATGCTCACCTCATGCATAGTCATGATGCATTTACGTACATGAATTTTCTATTTATTCACTCAAGAACACTGCGTGAATTCCCGCTTTTTCACGTACCCTTATAGCAGTGTTACCAGCTTTAAAAAACAACCATCTTTGCCTGGATGAACGTTTGCACGGACAAACCTGTTAATTCATTAATTAAATTAATTTATGTTATTTAAACACTAGCCTTTAAGCAAAACGGGCTCTACAAAAGGACAATAATTTTTTTTTTTTTTTAATGATTTTTAGGTGTGCCCAACATTTTGACTGGTAGCGATTTGCAAACCATTTGGGATTCTGCAGCTCTACCTCTTGCTTAAATCTTTTTGGTTTCCGCAGTGACAGACAGAATGATTCAATCAACAACAACATTGGTTAAAAAGCTCATTGGTCATTGAGAGATTGTAAAATCCTCTCTTCAGTGATTGTACACACCTATCCCAAATATGTACAAACACGCCTCTTTTGCGTTGGGGGAAATCGATCATATAAGGTTCTTTATGAGTAGACTTAAATAGATTAGATGTACATTAGTTACTTTAGCTCGTACTCTAACGAGTGAACAGAACTCGTTCCGCCATCTCGGTCTTTATAGTTGTCTCCGTCTCTAGCTTGACACTGTGAGTGCTTCATGTCAACTGGATTGTAAGATCACTTGCAAGAGGCATAGAGATGTTTTCCTGAAGAATTGCCTCTGCGCACATGTCATTTAACCTCGGCCTACAGACAGTCTGTTAATCTGCCGGCCGAAGTCTTCGAAGAGCTCTTCGTTTCTGCAGCACTCACAGGTGGCTTCATATGTCGCTGGATTTGTACATGTCCGAGAGGAGCCGTGTGATGGGCACGTTTCCAATCGTCTTTCTAAAAAACACCTCTTCGATGGTGGAAGGGCTGACCGAGCGCAGTGAGGGTAAGAGCAGCAGGAGCTTTCCAAAGCGGCACGGCTGCGTCGGGTACCTGCAACGACATTTTTCGGCGCATCGTTAGGTGCGGTGCCTACATCCTGCTGATTTCTGGCTCAAGGACAATAACAAGGTTACGCCTTTCTCAGCGTTTTGTAGATCTTGTGGATTTGCACTGTATTTACATGGCCCATAACTGTTCTAGCTGAGAGGCAAGTGAGGATTTTCAGGCTGGGTTTCACCCAGCGTATATCACCCATTTTACCCCCGGTTATCCTGGTAATGGGGTAAGACAGAGCTCAGGTAGAGGTACACACTGGACAGAGTGCCAGGGTTTCATAAAAGCACCACCCGACCATCATTCTGAAAGTCCCACGGGGACCCTCCACAGCCCCACCCACTTTGAGGATCACTGCTCCAGGGGTTCCTCCAGATGGAAAAGTGTACCTTGAAGGATTTTCCTGGAACCATTACTGTCATCAGTAACCAGGTCCATCATGTCTGGGCTACATCAGAGGGTAGGAAATCTTTCCCTCCTTCAGGGAATGGCAGGAGATGATGTGCAACCAACGGCTAGCGTTAGCGTCACAGAGGACTCAAGATCTTAACTTCCTCTGACTATCCTCTGACCCTACCTGACTCCATGTATCGGAATAATGCCGATATATTTAAATTTTTTTAATTTTTAATTTTTTTTCTGTTATTATTTACATAATTATGTTATTTTAATTGTTACTACAAACTCATTTGACTAAATAAATAAGTTTTTTCTTGCATTTAATATCTGAGCCACCCAAGGAGGTCAGGTCCCTATTTGAGCCTTGGTCCTCCCAAGATTCCTTCCTTATGACAGTTAGGGAGTTTTTTTTTTTCCTTTCCACTGTCGTCCTAGGCCTGCTCAGTATGGGATTTGACCACAGAAGATGATTTAATATTGTGCCACTGTCACATGACATTATTCTTCATTGGATTTTGATATATTGCAATATTTATTGTAATAAAGCACTCTTATGATTGTTATATAGTTAGTTGTTGATGTTATGATCATGGCTGTTGTGGGATAGTGTAGTACCTTGTGTGGATGTAGCTGTTCAGCGTAAGCTGGGCTTCGTCTTGCAGAGCCGCGATGGCACTGGCGTTTCGGAAACTCCTCAACTCCGATCCACTGTGTGTTGGGACTGCGCCACAAAAGTATGGATTTATGTATTTTGCTTGACGTACTGGGCATATATAAGCAACAGAGCCCAAGAGGGAGTGTGTCATCCCAAACAACATGGCAGCTATGATACTGGTGTGGGTACGAGCTGAAGGTGAGTGCCATAGATAATCGCAGCCATAATGTCAACTCCTGATATTACACGACCTTGAAGGTTCTATGGCTTTTATTTAACAGTTTTATTACAAGAAAATAAAAAGTAAATACCATAAAAGGAAACCGTAAGTCCAAAACAGTGAGTTGCTAGTTGTAAACGTTAAGCTACAAGGCATGTGGTTTAGGTGAACGGACAAAAGGACTAAAACTGAAAAGTGTTTTTTTAAGATTCAAACAATAAACTTATGTTTTAATTATTAGGGTTATTCCATTATATTTTTTCTTGGCAGCATCTCAGTCTTGCTCAACACCCCAAGGTTTTTCACTAGAACCCTGGAATTTCTGGTCATCGTCCAGTAACTGCTGCACCTCTACTGTGCGCATCTGAGTATTTACGCTCGTGGTTTAGAAGAATATAGACAATCCACATCGATGCGGCTTTAATGGAACTTTAGCTACCTGCTTTGAAGGTGACGATGCACTTTAGGCAGGCGAATTCCGTGGCGTCCAACCTCAGCTGCCGGAAACGCGTCACCACTTCCTGCAGCGCCTGGATCTCTGAGACGACCTTGTTTAACCGTTGAGTCTCTGTGTTTTCTGTGGTCATACCTGCACACATAATAGCAACGTCATGAGTCGAGATAAAAGCGATCCATAATATGTTAAGAAAAAGAAAAAGTATTCCTGATAGAGAGCACTTTTGGGAAACAGTCACAAAGAATGATGTTGTTGGTACAATTACATTACTGTTCAAGGTGACGTTTTCCGTTTTGACCCCATTTATTCTCATCAGGAAGGTGGGAAGATCCTGGAATTTGCCTTGACTGGATGGGACAGCGGTCCATTTCAGGGCCTCATATGCTCATCTTGCAAGGCCAGCCCACAGTTCCCAGGTCCATAGAAAATGTTGTTTTCCTCAATTGGTTGTTATTTTCATGTTACAAAAGTTTCTGGTGGTACACTAAGCTCCAGACTGATGTGTTAACTATCTAGTTAGTGCCCAGGACTCCAGGTATTTATTATTATTATTATTATTATTATTACCAAATAACAAATAATTAATAATAATAATAATAATAATAATAATCTAGAACTTTATTTTGAGCAACCGTGCCACATTTAGTAAATATGATTCCACTGGGCTACAGCTGGGCATCTTGACTGGACTTGACTTGATATATTGATATTCCAGTTGAAATTATTATTGATCTTGTTGACCTTTAGACCATTTGTGATTTTTTTGGGTCCAAGCATGAACAGTCGCAGTTGTTGTTTTTGGCCATTATGCTGGGGCTTAAAATAACAAATCTAATGGTGTCTAATCTAATGTAACAAATCATACATATTACAAGAAGACCCAAAAAGAAAACATTATCCATATATTCATTAGAAACCTGAATCGTTCATAATAACACTCATTCAAAGCCTTACCTGAAACAGCAAGTAGAGTGTTCGAGTCTACGGGAATGGCCCACTGTGCTACCCCCAGGACAAAGAGTTCCCTCCAGGCGTCCTCTAACAGGATCAACTGCCAAAACAGATTGCAGTGTTTATTAAGAAGAGAAATCTGAGTTCTAACACACACAAATTTACAGGTAAGTGACCCTCAGATCAACGTTCGTTCGCTTCAGTGACAAAATTTTAACAGACCATAATAGGGAATAGAAATCTGTCTTGTAACTTGGACGGTGTGGCATAAACAGCTGCTCCAATTAAAAACGTTTAGCGTGTGTGTATTTAACCCTCCAGAATTATTATTCATGTGATAGTTTTGTTTACATTTCATTCCATGAATATTAAGTTATGTATGTGCGTACGTAGGATATGGCTTACGGTGCTGTGTGATGGTCTGTGGTGTCGAAATTCTCTGCCAAGAAGAGAAGTGAAATGGGAAAATGGTTCGGACATTTCTGGACCATTCTGTTCTATTAATTAGTGGGGAGGGGGGGTTTCAGCTGGGCTCATTACCTCTTGGTTGTGTGCAGCCAGTGTCATGTAGTTGGACTGTGGATTTGATGACTGTGAGGTGCAATAAATACAAAAGAAGAATGAATCTGTCTGTGGTTTTCCTGGAGGGAGTGATATGTATAAGAGTTACTGGCTTTAGCTGCCGTGTAGATTGCAGCGTTTCACTCTCTTGACGCATTTACCTAATGTCATTTACATTGGAGTAGCCTAAAAAGACTAGGTGACTATGGAATTATAGGACCGTGGTGGCTTTCTGGTTAAGGTATTGGACTATGGACCAGAAGGTCCAGGGTTCAAATCCCACCTCTGCCACAGTTGGGTCCTTGAGCAAGGCCCTTAACCCACAATTGCGTGGATTGTAAGACTGTATGAATTGTAAGTCGCTCTGGATAAGGGCGCCTGCTAAGTGACGTAAATGTAATGAATTGCCTAGTCAATGTCCATTTTGGTCGACATCCGCTTTCAGAGCACGTAATGCGTAAAGCTGTTTATACCTGTTGTCATTGTGTATAGAAAGTTGGATAGAGAAGATTGATGATGCTCACCTGGTCTTGTAAGGGGAGTGTGGAGAACGCAGGAACACTTTTGGCCCATTTGATGCTCATGAACAGGAGTCTGGCAGCCGATTCACACACTGATTCTGTAGCCACTTCATACAGGTACATGGGGGTTCCGCTGACCTCATGAGGATACTGCAGAATGACATTGTAATCAACTCTGTTTCTGATTTATTGACCCTAAAAGAGAATGAGTTCTGCTCATGCAATTATAAATTAAAGAACCATTTACTTTTATTCAATGATGTTATGTGATGTGGAGACTTTTTCAGATCAGTAATGGCTACTCAGTTCAAAGAACTAACCATGAACAGGTTCTTTTGGAACTTCAAAATGGACAATGTCCAATAGAAAAACTGTTTGGTGTTCATTACAGGAGCGAGTTCACTACAATACGTCTGTGGACCCGACTCGGGTGATGCAGCTCTCTAATACACCATCGCAGGGACTATGGTTTGGGTCCCGGTGGTGCCTTCTCACCAGGCCAGGTGTGACATGCAGACACAATTGGGTCTCCGAGCGAGCCGACAGAGGCCTTAGTTGACCTGGCAAAGGCGTCCCGTTGTCCTGTCGTTCACCTTCTTGGTGTGGTGCTTATCCCAGAAGATAAGGAGCAATATATTTTTGGATGATTCTCAGCATTGCAGCGACATTGATGTGGTGGTGGCATGTTAGTATGTGTTGCGCTGGTACGAGCGGCTCTGTCACAGGACTGACAACAGTTCACCAATCAGAAATATTTAACTAATATCGTTCCACCTGACTGTCTAAAAGTGTCTCAAAGTGTGGACAGTGAGTCAGCACAGGGTTTAAAAACTCCAGCAGCATCTCTGTGTCTGAGCCACTCATACCATCGGAACACATAAAAACAAGCCACCACCACGTCAGTGTCACTGCAGTGCTAAGAACCATCCAAAATATATAATGCCTCCTTATCTTCCGGGAACATTTGGTCCTTCCAATGATATAGAAACAGAATTCTGGGTAGGGGACTGCTGTATTTTGTTAAAAGTATCCAAATACTTTCTATGGTATTAACATTTTTGCCACTTATCAGAGGCAAAAAACAACAACAACAAATACTATTTTCAGAGGTGCCAGGGCTCAGGGTAGGCGGGCTGACAAAAAGAGATACAAACTTACAAAAAGACACACCTGTGTGACACACACACGTTTGCTAAATACTGTAGTAAACAGTAAGTGAAGTAACTGAGAAGAAACTGTGGAGGCTGTAGAGGGCGAAAGGAGAAAAGAGCATCCCAGACACACTTTAGAGACCCCAGTTGACCTAAGATGTCTTTGGAATGTGTACGAAATCAAACCCAAGTCCCTGGAGCTGGGAGTTGACACTGTGTTTTCATATACTGCTTTTCTTTATGGTTAAACTCCTAGTGATCTACATTAAACAGGAGCTTACTTTGGGAGTGGGCTGCGCCAGACCAACGACCCCCTGGCGTTCCGGCGTGCTCGGGACCGTGTTTAATTCCACACTGTGCGTCTCGAGCTGAGTGACGGTGGTGAAGAAGTGCAGTCCTGGGATGGACGAGTTGGCAAAGTGTGACGATGAACCGTTCACCTCCTTATGGCCTCGAAAGTACAGAGCCACCTGCTTGCGGATGGTCGATGTTCTCGGACCTCGCTCGTGCTGCACGGCTGCCGAAGGAAACGCAAGAACATTTTGTGCATAAGACCATAGCATAAATGATGATAAATGATAAAGTTTTTAATAATAATAAATTAAACTTCTAGCACCTTTCATAGAACCCAAGGACGCTTATTATTAGGTTTTGATGGATGAATGGTAAATATGGCCCCTCTCAGATGATGCACTAGGGTTTTAAAGGTTGCTAGCTTTTCTAAAGGGCGGCACGGGGGCTCGGTGGGGCGGCACCACTGTCTCACAGCAAGAAGGTCCTGGGTTCAATCCCAGGGTGAAGCGACTTGGGTCCTTTCTGTGTGGAGTCTGCATGTCCTCCCCGTGTCTGCGTGGGTTTACTCCGGGTACTCCGGTTTCCTCCCACAGCCATGACAAGACCAAGACATGCGTGTTAGGTTAATTAGTGTCTCTAAATTGTCATTGACTTGTGATTGTAAACACCCTTGCCGTGTTCCAAGCCCAGATAAATGGGGTTACATTGATACATTGAGATCGATGAGCCATCATGTGACCGAGAGTCAGCCGCGACTGTACAGTTAATCCAATCTAAGCTTTACTAAAGAACCAGAATAAATGGATAATAAAGATACAATATATAATGAGACAAGACTCAAAGTACAACAGTTTAACATATTAAAATTATAGAACGTTCCCCTTCTTGCTGTGGGGCGGCATTTTCTATTTACTTTATTATAGTCTAGTTTATTATATGATATTTGCGTTATTTTTAAAATTTATTTATTTTATATATTTATTTATTTATTTATTTTTTTTACATTTTTTCTTTCTTATATTCTATAGTTTTATTAAGCTTGCATTTTCCATAAAATGCTATGCTCTCCTGAATTTGTAATAGTGACTATTTAAATAAATCATATTTCATTTATCATTGTTTTTGTATCAAACTGACATTTTAATATATTCTGTTGTTTATTTAATATATTGTTGATTTTATTATATGCCCCGTATTTGCATTCCTTCTTTATAGTCTTTATTTTGTTTTACTGTATTTTATTTTTATCATCTATATATGTCTATTTATATTTAACTCTAGTTAATATGTTCTTTATCATATTCTCCACAGCACTGTCATCCTCTAATTTATTACAGTCTGTATTTTATTATTTTATACATATTTTTCTTTATTATAGTACTTTGTATTCGTTTGTTAGATTTTATTTTTATTGTATTCTATGTTTATTTTTTCACTTCTGTGCATTTATTATAATACATGTTTTATTTAGGTAATTTTATGTCATTCTTTCTTAAAACTTCTACGCGGCCAAGGAGGTCACGTCCCTTTTTGAGTCTTGGTCTCCTCTAGGTTTCTTCTTCGTCATATTTAGGGAGTTTTTCCATGCCACTGTTATCCCGGGCTTGCTCAGTTGATGCCGTGGCTCTTGATGTACATAAAGCTACTCTGACGCAATGCTCTGATTTAAAACCTGTTCAAAAATAATAATAAATCTCTGACTCAGTGCTATAGGCTACTGGTGTGTCTGCAGCACGGTCCGATACTTTTGATGGTTTTCTGTAAATATAAAACTGTAAACATTGACAATTAAGGTGTAATTGTGGACTTGTTTTTGCAGTCACGCGAGATATGTACCGTCTTTATTCATATTCACTTCCAGACACTTTTTCAAGCGACAGGCGCGACACTGGTTCCTGTGCGTCTTATCCACCGGGCAGCCTCCCTACAAATAAAGCAAGAGCATAGAAATTAGAGGAGCGAAAAAGGGTTTATTGGCGAAGAAAAGAGGGAGTTAACGCAGACATGTTCCAAACAGGGAAGGGGGGGGGAGACACTCCACAGGTACGGGGGGATATCGGTAGTAATCACGGCCATTGACTCGCTCCCCTGCCGCTCGGCCAATAATCTCACTCCCGCCTCCAGGTCTCCAAATCCAGCCAGTTAGATTGGATTACACCTGTTACACTAGATGGGCCAAAGGGCCCTCAAAGGCGCGGGAGGAGGCTCACTTCTTGGATAATCTTTCAATTATGAAAATCAGCCTGGACGCAATCGGATCCTTTGAGACCCCATTGAGCCAAATTAGCTAATGCCCTGTGGGGTTTAAGCGCATTTTACGCTCGAGAGACGGAGACTCACCTGAGTGCCAGATTTGCAGACGTACGTCCGGTTTCTCCTGATGCTCCTCTTAAAGAAACCAGAGCACCCATCACAGGCGTACACCCCGTAGTGTTTACCAGAACTGCGGTCTCCACACACCTTACACGGGATGTCCAGAATCCGACCTTTGAGATTGGGATAGAGCGTCAGTGTAAGGGGGTTCTGGCAGATCGTCCAAACACAGTACGGTTTGGCAAACGTGGAATAAATTTGGAAAATGTTTCAAATGTTGAAAATGTGTTGAAGCTGCGGATTCTCCGTAAACTGTCCGTGTGATCCCTGTGCCACCGTCATTATTTATTCATTACCGAATTTCACACCTATTATTGGCAAACATTTCGCAGCTGTTTGGAGACAGTTTCGTTCAAACCTTCTCATCCGTCACCTACAAATAGATACTTCTAAAAACAAACCCCACTCTTATTTTCGTCTATCCATTTCTGAATTCATGTTATTGTGAATTGCCCAAATGCATTTCAGCACAGCACAGGGCAGGGCACGTGCTCTGCAGGGGGTCTCGCTAAGAAAATTGACGTTAATGGTCACAAACAGTTTGCACTATTCAACCATGTTTTCACAGTATAAAGTTATAACTCCAATATCAAAGGGTAAATTAAAGTTAATTCTAAAAAATAAATGTTGTAGAATTGGACTACAGGTTTAATCCCGTTAAGAAAATGTAAAAAAAAAATGGATTGAAATGAAGAAACTAATTTAATTTAAGAAACAACGTCACATCATTCTTCTACAGTTTTTATTTAATTATTATAGAGCTATCTTATACTGTAATATCATATTGAAACTATATAAAATGATAATGATGATGATGATGATGATGATGATGATTATTATTATTATTATTATTATTATTATTATTATTATTATTATTATTATTATTATTATTATTAGAGAGTACAGGGAGTAAAAGCAATGCAGACATGGGAAGGACATGTATACTCCACACTCTTGGAGTCCAAGGTCGGGAGCAAACCAGGGTAGCAGGAACTTGTGAGGTGACCATACTAACTACTGCACCACCATGCCACCCATTATTATATTCGTAGTATTACTATTATTCATTATTTCATTCGTTCGTTTTCATACCCAATTAATGCAGTTCCAAAACACACACAAACTAGGACACTTTTTTAATGTGGGAAGTAATTGGGGTACCTTGAGGAAACACACACAGACAAGGGAAGAACATGCTAAATCAATACCATTGGTGACTGGACTAGTAATCGGAATGAGAATTGATCCAGGTCCTCTGAAGCTGAAAATAACCACTGCGCCACTGTTCCTATTATTATTATTATTATTATTATTATTATTATTATCAGTAGTAGTAGTATTATTGCTGTTGTTGTTATATGCAGGTTATATTGTGGAACTGTAATCAAATTATCTAAATATATAAAATGTGGTGCTGTAGTTTGAGTGATATATTCTACACTGTCTGACAGGACACAGGACAACACAGTTTCATTTGCTTGATAAGACAGTGATGTGTTAAGCGGTAGCCTATTTCGTAATTTTGTGGGATTTATTTAAATCGCAGATCCTCATTTAGTCCTAATCATGTAAACTCCGAGCAGGAGATGTCGTTAAACACACCTGCTCTGCAGCCTGGCTGCCACCACTTCCCCCTGGAACAAAATACCTCAGCGTTCGCTAACCTGTGAAGTTACGCTGGAAACTTACCACTTTGTGTGTTATCACTACCTGGTCAGATGTGTTTGCACTTTTTACACAGTTGTTATGCTGCTACACGTCGTCGCTCTCTCGCTACTGTTTGCAAATGCGCTCTCCCCTCCACACACACACACACACACACACACACACACACACACACACACACACACACACACACACACACACACACACACACACATACGCACGCGACTTTCTAACGTTGTGGGGACTTTCTATCCACATTCTTACTGCAGGTAAATCATTATGTGCCTCCAACTAACCATAACCTTAATCCCAGTAAGCTCATAGCTGTTTGGATCACTAGTTTGTTAGTTTTGCAATAAAAGCAGTTTTCCTTGTCCCCAAAGCGCAAAAAACTTCATACACACTTTAGGTGTTTGATAGAATGCCTGGGCCTAAATACTATACTCATTCGTTTCGGTTAACACGAATCTAAATTCACCCATTGTACAAACCATGAGGTGCATAGTCAAATTTTAAGGGCTATAATATAATACGCTCTAAACATAATAGTAAAACGTTGTCCTATTGCTTTTGTGTTGTTTTTTAATCGTGTCAATACCATAGAAGGTATAAACTTGCTTTTGATTTAACAACGAATATAAAAAAACAACAGTGGTGGAATGCAGCAGCAAATGAAATGATCCTCTTCCTCTCCTCTTTATAAGTGCGGCAATAATAGTCCAAAAAATTCTGATAAATGTAGCAGTTTTTGTACTCTAGTACAAACAAAAATAATAGCCTAGTGATACTTTTACAGAGTAGTGAGACTATGTAAAGTCGTCTGCAATCTGGATGCAATCTGCTGTCACTCAACGAAGATTTGGCGCTACTTATGATGGTCAGGTTTCTGAAAATTGTTTCCACTGTCACATCTGGTTACTTATATTTTGTTTTTGTTTTTTTGTAAAGCTGCGTTGCCACTATTGTCTGTTCAGTTCAACTGAATTCAATCCCTAACCTATAATTAATTAATTATAACTTAATTGAACTGCATTAAGGTAGTGATGTGACTAAATCACTACCACTGACTAATAGTCAGAAGTATGACTTATTTTGTTAGTGGATTAGCTGTTTAGTGGATTGTCCCATTATTCATTCTGGTTCAAAGTTCAATTTGTTCACAATTAACATTATACATGTGAATTCATCGTTTCCATGTTTAAACCACTCAAAACTTCAGAAAGTCTTCATTGTCTAAAGATAACTTCTTAAGACATAGTTTACCCTTCTTAGTCGTTATTTCAGCTCTGAATGCCGCAAGCTTCCTGAGGCGCAAAATGATTCTGAACGAAACTCTCTTGTCCGGTCAAATCTAATTTGGCATCTTCCTAAGTGACGACCCTCCCATCAGGCTCTCTATTGGTCACTGATGCGCTTTTAAAGCTGCCAGCATGCCTCCGGCTTACTCTGACTCTTTTGAGCGTTCCGGACTGTCAACCAGCGCATTTGCGGGGAGAAAAAAGTGCCGGAGCGAAATTACAGGTGCGTACTTCCAGACCCAACGGTTCCTCACCCCGTGTGCGCGCGCCAAGTCTCTCTGATCCGCTCAAGTTCAGCAATATCAAGCGACATTTGGCCGCACGGTTACAGAGGAGAGGGTGATCGCGAGATGAGCAGTCCCGATGCAGGTTATGCCAGCGACGATCCGGGCCAGGCTCGCGCCACCAGCTCAGCTATGATGGCCGGTGCCGCTCGGTGCGCTTGGCCGGAGCCGCTCAGCCCTCCTGTACACTCCAAAAACAAGAACGACGGGTGCACAGTTGGTAATACAGGACGCGGGAAAGGAGAAGCCCGCATTCGCCGTCCCATGAATGCATTTATGGTGTGGGCTAAAGATGAGCGCAAGCGACTGGCACAGCAGAACCCCGACCTGCACAACGCCGAGCTGAGCAAAATGCTCGGTGAGTAGCCTCTCTTTAACATTTAACCTCGCTTTCTAACAGCAGTATCAGTCCCGTAAGTCATGGCGACTCATATAAGGGTCTTGACAGAACACGTAGTCACTTTATTTAGTTTATTATGCAGCAAACCGTAGCCTACTCCGTGCTGCATTTAAACACCTTAACCTGAATGACTGATAAACTTTCAGATTTAATATAGAAAAAAAGATCAAATAAGCCCAGTTCAATACGTGTGAGCAAACTGTCTCATTTCAGCTCTCGCTTGTGCTTAATAATTCCACATTATGTAACCTGAATTCATTTATCAACAATCCTTTCAGCAGAGATTAATATCATCCTAAGGATTTGCGTTCCTGGAAGGACTCAGAGAGTGCATTGCCGAAATGGAATACATCCCTGTATTTTATTTAACTTTATGTAAAAGTTTGTGAAAGACGTCAAACGTGATATGGAGTTAATTTTTGTTTACAAATTGTATGCTGTATAATTTTGTTTTATTGATAAAAAGTACCTTTAAGTACAGTTATAGTTCTGCTCTTGCTGTTTACAGTACATTTCATAGGTATAACGTAAACTGCCACTGATACTTATAAGACTTATAACAAAGTAAAGTATTTAAAAAGTTTCCCAGAACGAGTCGGTTTTGTGACGTTTTCAGAAAGAAAGTACAATGAATTGTTATCAAGTTAAAGAGATTTGTAAGCTTTGTTTTGTGAAAAAACAAAAAATTATTGCTTTGTTCAGCATTGAATTATTTTATATTGTAAACATTATCAGGCATCCTCATTTTGTACACCACAAAATCACTAAAATATTTGTGTACACTGGACATATTTGTGTATAACTTAAATTCAGTTAATTTAAGGTTAAATCTGAACACTAACCTGTTTAATCTTAGCCGGGAAATTTAAATAATAAAGTTGGATGGTGATTATGTTTCAAACAGCTCACTGCTTAGATTGGGGCTCATACGTGCACTTGATTTATGGCTTAGATCTTGCAGAACTGGACAACTGAAATTTGCTTTAACATGCCACTAAAGTGTAAAAGTTATAATGATGTATTACTAAATGTAATTTATTTAATGCTTTATAACAGGTTCCTGTGACTGCTTCCTTTCTGATTTTAAACTGATTGTGTTTATATATCTCATATATAATAGTGAAGAAAACTCAGGATGAATATTTATTTCATAACATTCATGCACATTTATACTGATATTTGGCTATGTATATAAATATATGTATATATAAATGTATATAACATTTTTATTAACATATGAAATAAAGTGTAATTATTATCACAACATCAGTCAAATAAATGGCTGAGAATTATAAAACTTCTGTAGTTCTGTGCAAAATTGTGCCTTTTATTTATTTATTTGTTTTTGCATGGGGTCATGTTTTCAACCACACTATGCGAGTATTGTTATGTTATCTTTATAAAACTATGTTTCCTCATTTACTGTGACGTAACAAGGTTTTGAGTATCTTTTAGTTGTGTCAAATACATAGTTGGATTGACAAGTTGCTGATATCATTCGATATCCTGAAACAAACTGCATATTTATTAGCTGCTTTTAGACATTTTGAAGTTGCCACAACATGATGTAATAAAGTGTAAATACAATGTTTGGCTTTTTCTTGGCAATATATAATGTATTTAGCAGTCATTCTTAATTGTATGCTTATCGAGCAATTTTTTGTCTTTGTTAGGTAAATCATGGAAAGCACTGTCCATGTTGGATAAGAGACCATTCGTGGAAGAGGCAGAACGGCTGAGAGTACAGCATATGCAGGATCATCCAAACTATAAGTATCGTCCTCGGCGCCGCAAACAGGTGAAGAGAATCAAACGTCTGGACCCTGGCTTCCTAATGCCTGGACCTAGTGAGCCCCAGGGCCCCCTCAGTATGGAAAATGTTGAGGTGGGCTACTCCCTTCAACCTGTGGGTTTGCCTCAGGCAGGCTTATCTCAATATTGTGATGCCCCAGGCCTCTTCGAGCACTACAACCTTCCCACCCCTGACTCCTCCCCAATGGATGCATTGGGAACAGAGAATGTGTTCTTCATGGGCCACTCACAGGAGGACAATTCACATGTGGCCTACAGCTACCATCAACAACAAGACTATACACATCAAGAGCAGCAGCATCCCCTCATTAGCACACAGGCTCAAAACAGTGTACGTAGTGACCCACACTTGCATGCCGCTGTTCAATCACAGGTCCACACACATAGCACCGGCAGCTCGCATATTAGCACATATACTCACAGCAATACGCAAGCCAGTATGATAAGCAGCGCTCATTCTCAGGAACTCAGTAATGCAAGCGGAAGCACGCACCACAGTATAAGCCACAATATCAATCCTCACCATTCCCATTCATTATCTCAGACATTATTTAACAGGAGCCTATCATCTGGCTCCAATCAAGCCATGCACCCTGCATACCTGGGCTGTTCTCCTGCTGTAGGTGTTTTTTATAACCATGCCACTCAAGCCAAATGCCCATCTGAGCAGTTGTCGCCTCCCCAAGAACGTCACCCTCATCCACGTGCTCCCACCGACCAACACTCACATACACCTACAGAACCCTGTCGCCATGCCCCTGAGGTGCTAAGCGAAATGGCTTGTAGTGAATTTGAGCAGTATATCACAGGGCTTCCTCATGCACCCATGCAGGGGTCTGACCTAATCTCTACTGTACTTTCTGATGCTAGCACTGCTGTGTACTACTCTAACTATAACAACACCTGAAAGTCTGTAACATAAGCAAAACTCCTGAGCCATCGATAATGAATGAGCTAACGCCCCTAAAACACCCTCCCACAGACACATACTTTCACCTATGTTATTCAAGTATAGCATTTCGAAGTTTAGGTAGAAGACTGATAAATTACAACACGATCCACCTTTCCAGGTTTGGTTTATTACTACACTGCTCACGAAAAACATTTTTTGTGAGCAGTATACGACACTCTCCACTTACATTAAGTAACACGTCACTGGATGCTAAAATCTTCTCTACAAGGTGTTTGATTTTTCCAACTTACTACCTGTTCAAATATATTAAATGTATTAAAATGTAGTTTCGTACCTCTTTTTGCACTTTTTTGAAATAAACACATAAAATTACACTTGCCATTGTCATTTTATTTTTAATAAAGCACATTCTCTGTAACAGAGAGGCCTTTTTCAGGCTGTTGCCAATCTTTGGATTGTGTACTTCTGATGTGTTTTTTTGTGTATGTGTGTGTTTTGCTGAAGGGAAACTGATTAACACACTTTTTCCTGTTTCAGGCTGCAATGTTGGCTCTGATCACTTAAAAATGATCGTAATCTTTGCACCTTCAAAAAAGTCTGTCATTAACATCAGTAGGAGCCTGTACTTCCAATCTCACACACGTACTTTCCTACACACAAACTCATTCTTTAACACAAACATAGGCTTGTGGGAGCCTGAGAATAAAAGTCAGGCCAGCAAGGAGCCTTATATTGCGCTTTGTCCCGTAATAGAAACAATTAGTCTGTGTCGCTTGGTGTGTTGCTCCAACAGTGCAGCAGGTCCATGTTTCTGTTTGAAAAAGGAAGAGGCTTTTTGGAAGAGTTCATGACACTGACCCCATGTCCCTTTTTAGCAGACTGACGGAAATATGCACTAGTGACACAATTCCACTCACAGACCCCAGATTCCCTTATTGGACTACTTAAGTGTGTATTCATGTTTATTAGTTAAAATTAAACAATAGGTCCGCTCTCCACCCAAGCACACCTGACTGGGTGTGTCTTGGCTTGTAAGCTGTATGTAGTGGGGGCTGGGTGTAGGTGGCTAGGATCTAACTAATACCCAAATTAACAAGCTGACTTATGCAAATCCTAATATTAGCCTTCAGCATAGAAAGACAACAGCGCTGGTGATAACACCATGACAACAAAATGGAAAATTTGCTGGCATGTGTATGTATACTGCTGTGTAGTGCATTTCACTTAAGGGCACAAGGGCACAGCTGTTAGCGTCAAACATACATAATTGTTATGTGAATAAAATATGTGAACTTTTTTTACACATAACATATGTATGTTGTCTACTGATTTTATTTCATAGGTATGCATAGGTAAATTACCTACGAATCAAATTAAGTAATCAAATTCAGTGTCCAATGTTTTCAGTGCAGAGGCATTAAAGATGGACAAGGGGTCCTTATATGCTATTATGTCAAAGGAAAATAATAGTGTGTACATGCACACTCCATAACTGAAGAGCACAATGTCCAGAGGCAGCTGCAACAGATGAGGCGTCTCCTGTCTGACACGAAATGTATGCGTGTGTGAGTGACTCTGTTTTATAATCCTTGGGATATGAGTCTCATATGAGTCTCCTCTCAGGCCTTATCACTTTCATAGGCATGGCTTTCCCAAACCCTGTTCAGTTGTGCGCTTTCTAAATATACTCCTGCTTGATCAGTGCTCACACCTCTGACACAATAAGCTATTTACACAGGTTTGACTGTGAACAGAAACACAAAAGGGTTTGCTGTGTCTGGATAAAAACTAAAAACTACACTTGAGTCCCATGCATTTAATGAAATTAACATAGAATTTGGATTGTAGTAACGTTTCCACTGTAGTGCACAGTGACTGACACATGTTACTGTTTCTAAATTCCAGGCCATCCTGGCTTTCATGCCAAATGTGTTGAAATGCAACAAATGTGTCGGCATTTTTTTTGTTACATGAGCCTCAAAGCGAGAGACCAAAGAGAGAATCCCAGTCACGCAGCTTTAAATGCTCATTGGCAATAAGATACCGTGCAACATACTAGAGGTACAAAAATGACAGTAAATTCATAGCAGCAAATTTGCCAATAAAATACAGTTAATAGTAAGTAAGAAGTAAGAAACTGCGTAAGAAAATGACTGTAATACACCGTGGCAATACAGTAGCTAGTTACGTTATTTGATTGAAATTGCTTCTTAATTCATATACAGAAATTAATTTACCCTGATCAGGGCTCCAGTGCATCACACATTCATTTATTTAACCTCAGGGTTTAGATGTTTCAGTTCAAACTGCCATTACTCAGTCTGTTTGGGTATGATTCTAGCATCTTCACTCATCTAGATTAAGGTGGACTATGAATGTTTGCAAATCCATTCTTCCTTGCTGAGAATCTCAAGTTAATTGAAATTTTACGGCTGCTCTTTTCAAGTCCATCCATATTTTCCATATTTTCCATCCATATATCCATCAGATTTAGTCCAGGGCTCTGACCACTCAAGAAATTCCACCTTCCTATCCTTAAGCCACTGCATTGCTTGTTTCTTTTGCTGGTGCTGTAAGTTTGGGTCTGTAGACATGAAAGGCAAACCCCCTGCACATCAGTTGTTTTTGCCAAGAACTGTAACTTACTCAAGTACACTCATTTTGTGTGTACGTGGCAGCATCCATTTCACTTTCAATAATGACCAACTGCTTACTCTCTGCCCCAGAAAGTAAAACTTCACTAAATTATTTTGCCTCACTTGGCACTTTAGTTGAGAGACTAGTGAAAAAAGTTCAGTCTTGTTCTCATCTGATTATAAAACCTTACTGCATTGTATCAGAAGTGCAAATGAGACTAAGCATATTGCGTTTTTTCCAGGAGAGACTTACTCACACTGCCATATAAGTTTTGTAAATTTTTGTAAAGCTTTTGAGATTGTTGTCACATGAACAGACACAATCAGCCACAAAAACTTTTACCAAGTTCTTAAAAGACCATTGGCCTCTTGATAGCTTCCCTGATCAATATCTTCCTGGATCAATCATGCAGTTTGGGGGGATGGTGTCGGTGGTATCATGCACTTTACATTTCATAATAATGCTGTATATAATGTTAAATGAAATGAAATAAAAATGAAATATTTTTGTATTCTTATGCTCATTTTTTACATGGGAGGTGATATGGGTATGTTAACATCTAGAATTAGCAGTTTGTAGGTGAAATTAATGTTTTTAAACCATGGGGTGACAATCAGGCAGGGAAAAAAAGGAAACTATCAAACTCTGATCTTCAGAACACGTTTGTGAAAGTATATCAAGAGCTTTCTGGGGACCAAATCATACCTCAGTTTAACCCCAGTTCAGACATAACCAACCACAAGATAGACTGTGTACAAAGTCAAGAAATTCAAGATTATCTTTACTAGATCAACCAACAATGGTGATGTCACAAAACAACCTGGGGTAAAATCTAAGCAACTAATGTTCTTTCTTACCTTGTCCACCATCAGGAGGACATTGAACAACAGTGGTGTACATTGCATGGTTGCAAAGAGAAAGCCACTGCTCACAAAAAAACATGCACAAGGGTGACAGCAGATACTAAAAGCAATTGTTCATATGCTCACACACTTTTGTAACTCAAAGATATATAAAATGCACAATTTTCCTCAATGATAATGAACCAAGGATAATATTTTTGTAAAATATCTTTAATTGAATGCTTTTATGACTTGAAATTTGATCTTGTTTTAGATCATATTTTTGCAGAACTCTAAAGGGTTTCAAAACTGTCAAATACCAGTAAAAAAATACCATAAAACACTGTACATTTTTATAATAGCTTGTGTTTTGATGTACACTCACTGGCCACTTTATTAGGTACACGTCACTAGAACCAAGATGAACCTACTTACTGCCTTAATTGTTTATGCATTGGATTCTGAAAGGCACTAGAAACATTATTCAGAGATAGAAATATATGAAAAGATTAGCAATGTGGTGTTGTTGCAGAATTTTTAGACATTACACCACCAAAGGCAACAATTTTTTTTATTTGAGTTATTGTTGCCTTTAATTTGCTTAAACCACTCTCATTCCCCAGCATACCAGCAGCATCATGGCATTTTCTTTTCTTTTTTCTTTTTTTTTTTGCATAGTAATTGCCAATCATAGGATATTATCTCTTTTTCAGACCAAGGCAGGCACCGAGTCATGGCCAGTTAAAGGCATAAAATCAATATCCTTTCAAAAGTAATAAAAGTTTTAAAATGAAACTTAAGTGTCCCCTTCATTCATTTAATATTAGTAATGAAATATAACTTTTACTTCCCCAAAACAATTAGATTGATAGTCCAACTAAAAGGTTGCTTTTAAACCACGTGTTTCAGAAGTATCCATTTAAAAAGCCCAAGAGCAATGAAAAGCACAGAAAACTGACCCAGTTGAGACAGTATGGAAAGTGCAAATAAAAATAACCAGTGTTTCTTACATTTAATATTGCTTTTGGTCAGCCTAATTCCATTTGTTAATAAACATATATTCCTGCATTTCAGGTCATCAACACATTGATACAAACTGAGACAGGGCAATTTTTGGGATAGTAGTAAGGTAAAAAAAAAAATACAATACAACATAATAATAAAGTAATATTAAAGAAAGGCTGTGTATGGGCGCATGACAACCATTTCTTCCAAAAAATCTACATAGCTGATTCGTCTGACCACAATCTACAATTCCACTGGGTGATAGTCCATCCAAGTCGACGTCGCTGTACATAGTTAACATAAAGCTTCTTTGTCACACAGTAACGTTTTAAAGTGGCATTTGTGAATGTAACTTCATATTGTTGTGTCATATCAGTGTTTGATATATGCAGTGTTTTGATGCAGCGCCATCAGCGAGATTGAAGATCACATGACTCCTGCTTGAATGGGCGTGTCCCATTGCCCTTTACAGACTGAATTCCTCCAGATTCCTTGATGAGAGATCATGCACTGTAGAGGGCGAAACAAATCCCTTCCAGTCATTCTTTGAGGAACATTGGTTTTAAACATTATAATATTTTTCTCACACATTTGTTAGTAAATTGAAGATCCTTTGTCCAACTTTGCTCTCCTAAACACTCTCCTGGATGCTACTTTTGCACCAAATCGTGATTATAATCACATGTTGACATCACCTGTTTGATCACAATTTCTGTTTGTTTGTTTTTTACCATATTACTTAAACGTAAGACATACTGCATATTTCTTAATTGCATTTTCCATACCATCCCAACTTTTCCTGATTTGAGGTTGCAAATGACTTAATGTTGTTCTTGCCTGAAGCTGAGCAGATGTCTCCTGGGTAATAACAGTTACGTTAGAATTTCTTTAGCAAAGGGTAGGTGTAAATTATGGGCTGTATAATAGATGTATTTCCTTTGATGTTGAAGTTCTGGTACAATTTACTGCTTTAAATGCAAGCAGCATCAGAATTAGCATTGCATCAAATTTCATTAGAAATGTTCATGTTCATGTACTTATACCTGCAAATCAAGAAGAACCTTTCTAATATAGCACTGGCAACAAAATTATAGTAGTTTTGGTAAATGTTTTTTAAAAATGATGATGATGTACTTCTGTAAAGGAAGATGAACACAGTTCACATGTAAAATAATGTTGGAACTTGTGGAAGTTTCCAAGAGCACCTGTCGGCACTTCCTCGGCTTAAAGAGTTTCGTTTACTAACCACGTGAAAGATGAGCTGGGAACATCCTCAGCTGCTCAGGAAACAAAGTTCCCCAAAATTCACACCACTTCCACATCTCTGGGAAAGACAGGAGGATTTCCTCCTAAATAAAAATACATAAAAACAAGACTAAATAAAGAATAAAGGTCACAGCATGACACTGGTCGCACATCTTTGGCAGGATCTGCTTTCTGTGTGTGTGTGTGTGTGTGTGTGTGTGTGTGTGTGTGTGTGTGTGTGTGTGTGTGTGTGTGTGTGTGTGTGTGTTTCCCATGCATGTCCCAGACTTGTGTCACAGCATTGTTCCTGTTTATCATTAAAGTTCCACATTCACACCTGAGCAAAATAGGAACAAGCACACCAACATAGGCTCATGTATAACATGTCATGTTTTTTAATATTGTATTTTATTTTATCTGTCATATTTTTTGACTGTGTGAAGTGCTTGCCCACCCTGCATAGGATATTGAAGGCATACTGGCCGTGCATACTGCATAAAGTTACATGGCTTAAATATTTCCATATTTTTCTATTTGTAATTGTCTACTTATTTCTGCAATATCCACAGTATTCTCAGCAGGGTTGCCTTTCTAGCTGTACTGTATGTGTAAACTATATATGTCATGATGCAGGATTTCCATATCAACTTACTATATTAGGAGCTTGGCCTTTGGTCTTGGTCGTTTTGAAAGTAAGTTCCCAATACTTAAGAGCAAATCATTGTTTCTAGATGAAGTCTTGTGTAATTATACTTACTAGAAAGAAACCCTGTAGAATTTTCTCAGTAACATTTGGAAGGAAGACTAGACAGTACTTCCCTGTTGCTCATGTCACGTTATTTTGTACAGTTTTGTACTTATTGTGCATGCGCTTGCAATAATACATGATTACTAATATAATAAACAATTTAGATCATTCACGAGAGTTTGGCGATTTTACCACAGTTCTGTTATTGCCGTTTTATGTTATATTTTAAGATAAAGAGAAATTACATGATTTGTTTATCAGAAGGTTAGACTGTGTGTGTGTGTGTGTGAGAGAGAGAGAGAGAGAGAGAGAGAGAGAGAGAGAGAGAGAGAGAGAGAGAGAGATATAGAGAGAAAAAAAAAAATAAAAAAAATA